>CM076577.1:253283390-253517305 GCA_034641835.2 Pinus albicaulis | reverse complement strand
CGCAGCTTGTGAAGGTGTGAAAGGCTGATTTAAGGTATGAAAGGTGTTGTTAGACTCCGTCTTGTCTAACCTCTGTCAGAGTCAAATGCAAACAGGTAGCTGTCAAAGTCTCAGTTCAATATACAGGCCAATGCCAATCAGCTTTCACCCACTGCTACTTAGATGTTTGCAAAGCTTGTTTTCATAATGTTTCAATAACACTTGCAGGCTAGGAGAAGGTTCAGTAGCTGTTTATATCAGGAATGTCATCAATGAGAAATTGATTCTTCTTCAAAACCCTGTTTTGAAGAAGAAATCATCAAATATGTTTTGGTAATAAATAGGTAAGTGGTCAAAATATTTCAAATTTTACAGTTCTTCAGTGGCACCAGCTTCAAGCATCCCTGCAAAAGACAACAAGCATTTTCAGTTCAAAATCCAGAAAAACCAAAGGAGAAACATTGTATTAAATAGCCAAATGGCAAAGTGCAGAAAAATTATGAAAGTGGGTTGTCAAATAAATTTGAAATCAAATCTGATTGCATGAGATATTTCTTTCATATATAAACATGGCAAGCATAAATCAATTGCAACAAAATTCGCCAAGGTAAAGTCAAAATCGTGTTTGGAGGCCAAAATCGTGCTTTGCAGAAATGTTGACAGGGTCTGGAGGGCACGAGACCCACTTGGGCGCATGCGACCCACTTGGCAGATGCGACCCACCTGTGCGTTTGGGCCAGTGAAAAATTGAACGCATGCGACCCACTTGTGGCATGCGACCCACTTGAGCGCATGCGACCCACTTAAAACATCACTCAGAAATTTGTGTTTTGCGTGCCCAGTTTCGATTCGAATCAACTCCAGCAGCTACTAAACAGGTTTTATGCTTTGTGATGGCTATCTCCCATTATTTTGTTCCTAATGATATTTTTGAGGTTGGCATGGTCTTAGACAATTTGTTGGATGCCTCTCGTGCCATGTGTGTCTACATTTGAAAATAGGTGGACATAGTTGAGCATAAACTTATGTCATTCTAGTTGTTCCTTTAAGCCAAATTGCTTCGGCAACAAGCAGACATGGATGTGATCGTGGAAGACATCTGTGGAGATATCTACGCCATTATTAAGAGGATTGAGGCTCTGCAAGTTGCATAAAATGGTCCTGCGTTGAGGACTGTGGGTGTTAAAGGTTTTAATATCTCTGCTAATTGTGAAACGCAGCAGTGGACAGTGCTTGGAGCAAGTCAAAATCGTGGGTTCGTTGCAATAATTGACAGTCAAGAAAATGAGATCGATTTGCGATTTCATAATGTTTGACAAACATCTATCTGTTGAATTCCAAAGTGAGATTCGAACATTTTCAAGTATTGAACAACTCAATCTGGTCAGATTCCTTGGCTACTTTGAAGATGAACAAGAACGAATACTTGTTGTAGAGTATGTGCCAAATGGAACTCTTCGGGAGCATTTAGTTTGTATACATGGAATTGTATTGGATTTGGCTACAAGACTGGATATGGCCATCGATGTTGCTCATGCAGCGACTTACCTTCACATGTATACAGACCCGGTATTAATCCACAGAGACATTAAATCCTCCAACACTTTACTCACAGAAAATTTCAGGGCCATAGTAGCGAACTTCGGCTTGTCGTGCATTTCTCCAGAAAATAGTGCCACAACTCATGTTTCTACGCAAGTAAAAGGAACAGCAGGTTATTTAGATCCGAAGATGTCATTGCAATACTCGGGTATTAGATTCATCTTCAGGTTAAAAGAATATATGTGAAATGGCAAACGCATTTTGAGGGTAGGTGTATAGGGATGTGCAAAGTGGCATTCAAAGATCAATTACCTATTTTGCCTTTAGTCTACGCTCCAGGTCATTAGAAATCCTCAGCTGGAATATTTGGAGGTTTTTCTATCTTTAGAGCAGATAGATGATCCTTTTCTATCTTTATGACTTCAGTTAAATATCCAAATTGGCTATCAGAGGAATTTAAGGAGAACGCTCCAGATTTGTTTAGTCATCAGAGAATTTTATGGAGAATGTTGTTCTCCTTTCTATCTTTATCAGTTTAGTTGAAACAGTGCCCTTGCTATTGGGTCAATCTGTTTTCTCCTATGATAGTTTATTTAAAGTGTTGAGAAATCATTTGTAAGTGTTGGGGAAGAGAGTTCTGAGAGCTGGTGTAGGAGAGAACAGAGTTTTATTGTAAAGTTTTAGACAAAGATTTTAATGAAGAGATACAGCTCTGGTTTCTGAGATTCTTGTGGCTTGAAATTTAGCAAATGTTTTTCCTTTTGTTTCATATGTCATCGTTATGTTCACAATTCATTAATCGCCATTTCAATATTGGATGTTTCTAAGTGAGAAGGGCAGAATTCAGCTTGCTGCTCTGCCCTGGAGAAGCTTTCATGTTTTGTGTAATTTCCTCTGTTTGATAAGGATTCAATTATTGCCCTTGTCAACCTCGCAGCGGTTCTTCACTCCATATAGTTCCAATTTGATTGTTAAACTTCATGCTTACCTTGCCTCAGGAGATAATCTGCGTTTTTCATTTAATCTCTGCTCTTGCTGTCTTTGCCCCACACAGCCCAGAAAACCCCATCATTTATTAAAAACCTCATCCATATCCATTTACTAGCCTAAAATCAATATCAGTGTTTCATTTAGGTCATCTCAGATCCTATTGGACATCTTTCACTGAGTTTGACCCGGAGAGAGCCCTCTCCTGTCCTCGTAGGGCTAGCTACGAGGCTGAGCTTGGTTTGATGTTGCCTCGAGTTTTGACTTCCTCAGCCTGAGGCAGATTCGAGCGCTAACATAGTGGCGACCATACTGGGGAAGTCCTCCCCGGTAAAGGATAACAAAGTTTAGATCCGATTGCTGATGGTGAACAGCAGTCAGACACTGCAAGGCTGAAATCATTCACCGGTGACTTCATTCATTGAACAATCCAGAAATCAATGCTTCATGGCGACCTCACTACTGATGGACCGGATCGCAAGAAGATATGCTCCCATGAGCCGAGATCACATCCCAGGTTTTCCAAATAAGATGCCCAAGGTGGATTGGCTTCAGAATTTGCCTATGTTCAGAAATGAGGAAGGTAATGACGCTGCTCTTCATCTGGTGAAATTTCACATTCATGTGCATAAATTAAAGATCAATTTTCCTGAAGACTGTTTGATGAAAATGTTTATGGCTACTCTGGAAGATGAAGCCCGATCATGGTATGAAGGTTTGCCAGCTGCTTCTATTTACTGTTTAAGGGATTTTCATACCGTGTTCTTTGAAAAGTATAAAGCATCATATCCATCCTTGATTTTAGTTCAGAATTGTTGTAACCATGTACATAATTTCATTGAAGATTTAGAGCTGTTTTATGGTAATAATGATTTCATGGATAGAGAAATCATGGAGGCTCTATATGAGAATCCATTTCAGCAATATGAAGAGAACCTAAAGGATACCCATCAAGGTGCTCAGGAGACTTTGCAGCAGGTTGATGGCCATATGGCTGAAAATGATGAAAGGCAGAATGTCATTTCAGATCTGCCCACAGAAGACAGCAGCATGCAAGTAAGTCCAGTTCCAATTGCAGATTGTGATAATGTCCAGACAGCTACTTCAGATTCAGATTCAGATCATGATGACCAAGCATATCTTGTGTTGAAGCCCATCAAGGAGAACTCTGTTGTTGAAATCATCTGGGATGCAGAAGACACAGTAATGGATCCAAATGTTCTCAGTCATACTGTCAGCCCATCATTAGAACACAACCTTCATGAAGAAGCAATCCAGTCAGTTCATGAAAATCAAAATGAGATCTTTGTGCAAGTAAGTGATAAAGCTCCTTTCAATAACTCAGTAATAAATGATAGTTTGAATGCCCTGTCATATGAAGATAATTACTGTTTAAGCAGAAGAAAACAAAATGCATTGTCTCCTTTGTCTGAAGATGAGATAGATCAGCTTTTGAAAGGTCTTGTTACAGCCCAAGCTACAGCAGATTTGCAGTGCACACATAATCAGGAAAGTGTTGGTGAAACTTCTTCCTCTGTTGAAAAAGATGATTGTCTTGTAATCAGTTGTGTAGATCAGCAAACAGATAATTTTTTCCTTCACAAAGATGATAAGGCTGTCATGTTTAATAACCTTGAAGATTGTTTTTTGTTTAAGAATGACCTAGATCATGAAATTGAAGAGTATATGCCAGAATTTCTCATGGTCAAGGAACCTACAACTAACACTCAGATGGCAGATTTGTGCATTTCTATCCCTCAGAAATCAATTGTCCTTTCAGATCAGAAGGAAGTGGATACTAGTATTTTTACAGCTGGATCTCCAGATAAGCCAGTACTTCAAGATTTTCAAGACCCCTTCAGCATTATTCTGCAAACATTAGAAAGGATAAATATTGCCTGGTTCATGATCATAAGCTTTGGTTTCAGTGATTGTGTTGATTTGCCTACAGGTTTAGCATTCTGCCTGCTCAGGGAGAGTAAGAGCAGAAATTTGGGGTGTAGCCATCTACTGGATTGGTTACATTGGAAAGCACATTATACATCTGTGCCATATCACATCGCATGTGCAATGGGGTTGCCACTGTGGTTTTGAAATTTTTATGGATCTCCGCTCTTTCGAATTTTTTTTTGTTTAATCTTGGCCATTTCATTGTGAGAGCTAAGTCAAGCTTTGATTTTTCATTGAAAGTTACTGCATTTTTAGTTTTATTTGTCGTAATAATGATTCCATCGCCCAATGGATGGAGGCACCGATCGCTCTCCCAAAGCTCAAGGCTCTGGCACCCCTCCAAGAAGCGGCAGCTGCCATCCCCATTGGAGCCAATGTTAGACTCCGTCTTGTCTAACCTCTGTCAGAGTCAAATGCAAACAGGTAGCTGTCAAAGTCTCAGTTCAATATACAGGCCAATGCCAATCAGCTTTCACCCACTGCTACTTAGATGTTTGCAAAGCTTGTTTTCATAATGTTTCAATAACACTTGCAGGCTAGGAGAAGGTTCAGTAGCTGTTTATATCAGGAATGTCATCAATGAGAAATTGATTCTTCTTCAAAACCCTGTTTTGAAGAAGAAATCATCAAATATGTTTTGGTAATAAATAGGTAAGTGGTCAAAATATTTCAAATTTTACAGTTCTTCAGTGGCACCAGCTTCAAGCATCCCTGCAAAAGACAACAAGCATTTTCAGTTCAAAATCCAGAAAAACCAAAGGAGAAACATTGTATTAAATAGCCAAATGGCAAAGTGCAGAAAAATTATGAAAGTGGGTTGTCAAATAAATTTGAAATCAAATCTGATTGCATGAGATATTTCTTTCATATATAAACATGGCAAGCATAAATCAATTGCAACAAAATTCGCCAAGGTAAAGTCAAAATCGTGTTTGGAGGCCAAAATCGTGCTTTGCAGAAATGTTGACAGGGTCTGGAGGGCACGAGACCCACTTGGGCGCATGCGACCCACTTGGCAGATGCGACCCACCTGTGCGTTTGGGCCAGTGAAAAATTGAACGCATGCGACCCACTTGTGGCATGCGACCCACTTGAGCGCATGCGACCCACTTAAAACATCACTCAGAAATTTGTGTTTTGCGTGCCCAGTTTCGATTCGAATCAACTCCAGCAGCTACTAAACAGGTTTTATGCTTTGTGATGGCTATCTCCCATTATTTTGTTCCTAATGATATTTTTGAGGTTGGCATGGTCTTAGACAATTTGTTGGATGCCTCTCGTGCCATGTGTGTCTACATTTGAAAATAGGTGGACATAGCTGAGCATAAACTTATGTCATTCTAGTTGTTCCTTTAAGCCAAATTGCTTCGGCAACAAGCACATGGATGTGATCGTGGAAGACATCCGTGGAGATATCTACGCCATTAAGAGGATCGAGGCTCTGCAACTTGAATAAAATGGTCCCCGTTGAGGACTCAGGGGGGGGTGTTAAAGGTTTTATTATCTCCGTTAATTGTGAAACGCAAGAAGGGGATGCTGCTTGGAGCAAGCCAAAATCGTGGGTTCGCGGTGTAATAATCGATACCAAGAAATGAGACAAACATCTGTCTGTTGAATTCCAAAGTGAGATTCGAACATTTTCAAGTATTGAACAACTAAATCTGGTCAGATTCCTTGGCTATTTTGAAGATGAACAGGAACGAATACTTGTTGTAGAGTATGTGCCAAATGGAACTCTTCGGGAGCATTTAGTTTGTATACATGGAATTGTATTGGATTTGGCTACAAGAATGGATATTGCCATCGATGTTGCTCATGCAGCGACTTACCTTCACATGTATACAGACCCGGTAATAATCCACAGAGACATTAAATCCTCCAACACTTTACTCACAGAAAAATTCAGGGCCATAGCAGCGAACTTCGGCTTGTCGTGCATTGCTCCAGAAAATAGTGCCATAACTCATGTTTCTACGCAAGTAAAAGGAACAGCAGGTTATTTAGATCCGAAGATGTCATTTCAATACTCGGGTATTAGATTCATCTTCAGGTTAAAAGAATATATGTGAAATGGCAAACACATTTTGAGGGCAGTTGTATTCAATTACCTATTTTACCTTTAGTTGATGCTTCAGGTCATTAGAAATCCTCAGCTGGAATATTTGGAGGTTTTTCTATTTTTAGAGCAGATAGATGATCCTTTTCTATCTTTATGACTTTAGTTAAATATCCAAATTGGCTATCAGAGGAATTTAAGGAGAACGCTCCAGATTTGTTTACCATCGTAGGAATTTGCGGGAGAATAAGCTCTTCTATCTTTGTCAGCTTCAATTAAACACAATGTTTTCTTCATTTCGATCGATTCGTTTCTCCCTAGGATAGTTTATTTATGATGTATTGAATAATCATTTGTAAAGGGAGGGGGGGAGAGTTTCCGAGAGCCGGTAAAGAGAACAGAAAGTTTATTGTACAGTTTGACAGAGATTTTAATGGAGAAATACAGCTCTGTTTCCTGAGATTCTTGTGGCTTGAAATTTAGCAAATGTTTTTCCTTTTGTTTCATATGTCATCGTTATGTTCACAGTTCATTAATCGCCATTTCAATATTGAATGTTTCTAAGTGAGAAGGGCAGAATTCAGCTTGCTGCTCTGTCCTGGAGAAGCTTTCATGTTTTGTGTAATTTCTTCTGTTTGATAAGGATTTAATTATTGCCCTTGTCAACCTCGCAGCGGTCTTTCACTCCATATAATTCCAATTTAATTGTTAAACTTCATGCTTATCTTGCCTCAGGAGATAATCTGCGTTCTTCATTTAATCTCTTCTCTTGCTGTCTTTGCCCCACACAGCCCAGAAACCCATCATTTATTAAAAACCCTTTTCATATCAATTTACTAGCCTAAAATCAGTTTTGTATCTGCTTTCATCTCTGTACCCTTTGAAAATTTTCCGTCGAGATAGACCCGGAGAGAGCTCCTCTCCGTCCTCGTAGGGCTAGCTACGAGGCTAAGGTTGAGTTCGATGTTGCCTCGAGTTTTGCCTTCTTCATTGCAGTTTGGCCGCCTTCACCTTTTTATCTCCCTCATGGATACTTTCCAATGTATCCCATATTTCTTTGGAAATCATAGTTTTGTATGTATTGCATGTTAAAGTGTAGCTTCATGTTGCATTAATATTTATAAAAGGAAGAAATCATAGCACGAGCAATATGACACGTAATAATAAGGTGGAAGTATGAAGCTTAGTGGGATGACTCGTCGCTATTTTTTTAATCACTTGAAATACATGTCATTACACCTTGACATAATTACAGGGGAAATTAGAGAAGAGAGCTCAATGATCACTGAACTTGAGGCCTCTACACATGATACAGGTAAACAAAAAACCAATCCTCCAGCAAGCAGTCTCAGGTTTCAAAGCAATCAGTATCAGGTTTCGTGGAAAGCGTTGGAACTAGAGTTCAACAGTTGTATTCGTGAGTAGTTTAGCTGTTAGAAAATGGGGAAAGGAGGAAAGGTAAATAGGTCAGAGCCTGCTAACACAAGATTTGTGGATGCAAGGGAAAAGTCACAATTCAATTCTGCAGGTTGGTATAAATTCCTCCATAAATTTACTGTGGAGAATGCGGCACTAGATCAAGCTTTCGCTGAGTCTTTCAATGGTGAAAAGGTCAGTTTAGGTAGAAAAAAATTCAATATTTCTGAGGCTATCATAGCCCGTGCAACCCAGCCTTCTGCAACTGGTGAACGTTGGTTTAAAAGAAAAGTGCTTCCTGAAGAAGTAAGTTCTTACCTTAAGCACGTATATTCTGATATGAAATGGAATTCAACTGCTAACATTCCTTGTTTTAGAGCTGAGTGGCAGCATGTTATTACCTCAGTCCAAAAATACGTCACATGCAAAGGGAGGTTTTCTTCTATTCATCGTTATCAGTTGAAATTCCTGGCCCACATCTCAAGAGAAAAATCTCTAAACTTACACTATTTTTTGTATCAATCTCTACTTAAAGTGTCCCTCAAGCTACAAAAAAATCCAAACTACCCCTTGCATAATTTTTATCACAGAGGGCTGATTAAAATTTTAGTTATCTATCATCTCAGAAAGAAGAATATTACTTGGGATAGGTTTTTAAGAGAGGAAGGGTAGGGAGGCTAAAGAAGAAATACATCCATAATAAAACCAGTGCTACCTCTTTTTCTTATAGTTCACCATATTCTCCTAAGAATCCTATTTCAAAGAATAAAGAACAAATTTCCTCCTCTTCATGAAGCTAGCCTAGGAAGAAAATTTTCATGGCAGAAGAAATAGTGGAAGCCAACCTTGGACTTCTTGCACCTAAGCTTGTTTTCTTACCAGCAGAAGTCAACCCTGGTATGAAAATTTCAAGCTAGATTCATGAGTCATCTCATCAAGTTCAGCCAAACAGTGGTTGATCTCTCACTGAGTCCACCCTCTCACAAGTTTTTCTTTCTCTCAAGAAAGGAAAGTAGAAAATGACAAAGTCTATCATATAAGCAGAGCCTACCTTGTCTAAATTAGTATCCTCCAAGTGTTCTTCGATTAAGAAGGGGAAGAAAAATGAGATACATTCCTATTCCTCATTTGAAGACAATATTGATATTGATTACACAGAGTTAGAATATGAGGAGGCAAAGTCTATTAAATTTATACATGGAGGAAAGAGGTCCAAATTCATTCTTGATCCCTATGTCAAAAGATCTCATACTAGACCAAGAAACAAACTCAGGCTAAACAACAAGTTGATTGCCAATCCTAAACTGAGGGATGAAATTATCAACATTGAAGAACGCCTAGAAGACAAAATTTAAAGGAAGAATAAAGCTCAGTCAAAGAGGCAAGCACAGAAAAAGAGGTCTTATAGGAGGGTAACTAAAGAAGAAGCCATTAGAATATTTTCTTCTATTCTATACCTTTGATGAATGAAGAATAGGGTTGACTTCGAGAAAAATTTCTAGGTAAATGTTCCATGTTTTCTGGTTATTACTACCTTTTCTGTGAAAGTAGCAATTATTTTGAAATATCAGCATGTGATGGAAATGGGATACTTTTTGTTTTGAATCATGATGGTGACCTTAAACATATGAAATGGAGAGCTTATTCAGTTGCAATGGATTCTACCATGTGTATTATATCCAGATTTCTTCGAAATATCATGTTTTTGTTTTGCAAATGTAATAGGAGACAACCACATGTCATTCCCACTGTTTTTGCACTTTTTGCTGAAGATTGGTTGCACTAAAAGAGAAGAGTGGTATTTGAATAGGCTGCCACCTCACACAACCATTTCAGAGTGACAGTTTTCATGATGCCTTAATGATGTTTATCTTGTTTTTAATATAGAACTTTGTAATTAAGATTAAGGGATAAGCCTCACCTCTTGCACAAGGTTGTAATGACTTTTGAAACATATTTACCCTTTTCTATGGAATATGACAGTATCATATTTTGTATATATATGCCAAACTGATATGAAGTCAGGGTTGGTTGGTGGTTATAGAATTTTGACTGATATGATATGTAAAAAATTTTGTGAATGAAATGGAATGATACCTTTGAGGACTTATTACCAATTTGTTGTGTGTTTGGTCTACTTTACTTTTGTTTCCATATCTCCTTTCTTCTAGTTCTAGTTTGCAAATCATCATACTGTTATGTGTTTTTATTAGTCTCTTAAGCATGTTATGTGTTTTATCAGTTCTTTTTAGTCTCACACAATGAGCATTCCTGATAAAATATCCGTTATAAAAGTGGAAGAGCATCACTAATGATAGTTATTGTTCATGATATTTCAGTGAGAATCTTGTCAGACTAGAAATAGCTTTATCTCAATGGAATATTTTCAAACTACTACTTTTGTGAATTTCTACTAAATGGAGTAGATTTATGTTTTATAGACCTACTGATTCTTCTCTTATCTCACAATTTCCTCTCCTCATAGACTACAAACTTGCACCTTGCTACCACATAAAGTTACAATACCCTCATTAG
This sequence comes from Pinus albicaulis, assembly GCA_034641835.2. Lineage (NCBI taxonomy): Eukaryota > Viridiplantae > Streptophyta > Pinopsida > Pinales > Pinaceae > Pinus > Pinus albicaulis. Next base: position 253,506,840 of record CM076577.1, on the reverse strand, counting down.
TACAACTGTGGATTTGACTAAAATCTCTTTTCAGTGAATTAGAGTTTGTACCACCTACCAATGTCATAAAAAAAATCATTAAATTGCTTTATAGTTTAAGATGTGTCTTGTCAGGATCTTGTCGCAGTCCAAGTTTTGATTCCAGATCCAACACTTACAATGGTATAATCTGTGCACATATATGAGGAATATTAAATCAATTTAAAACCCTATCTTAAGAACATGAGTTCTTGAAAATGATTAATATGCATCCTTCAGAAAATGTACTACACACAATTACAACAATGAATACAAGGGTATAGGTATCAACATATGAATATTAAGGAAATTACACTTAAGGCACATATGTTTTTAATATTATTTCTCGGTTACATTGTTACATAATTCAGAAACAATTTTGAAGAAGTCTAATTCTCATTAAGGTTTCATTGAATGTTAGGTCCCCATAATACTAGTGTAGCCCCTTATTATTGTTAGTGTAGCCCCCTTATTTTTATTGTTGTGCCAATGTAGTCCCCATATTGTTATTATTGTGCCCCATATAAGCCCACTATGGTTATTTTTGTGCCCTTATATTATTATTGTTATGTCGGCTAGGATTATATTATGAACCCTTGGACTCCTATATATAGAAAGGAGGTTTTTTCATTTTAATAATCCAATAATTGTTCATTTATGTAATGTAAATGAGGTTTTCCCCTTGAAGTGGTTGATTTCTAAGTCATTGATCTCTCTTTTCTTATAGTTTATGCGCTAGTTTCATAACATTTCGTATTAGAGCTTTGGATTCTAGGGTTTCGCTACTACAAAACAAGTCGTCGTGGAATTCTAGCTATAACATTTTTTTCATAATGGTTCAGACGCTAAAAAAAATCCATTTATTAAAAAATCTGGAGTAATGTTGTGTAAATATTTTAGATCTTGGTTAGATACATTTTTGGAGATATGATCTGAGAAAGTTAGGGTTATTTCAAGCTCCAAAATTTCATCTCAAACAAGTGGCCGAGGGAAAAGCATCATAACTTTCATTTCAGACATAGGATTTGAATTCTATAAAATGTGGCCGCAAGTGCATGGAATTTAGTTTCTTGTGTATCAATTTCAGAGCTAAAGGGGGAACCAGTGACACGTCGCATGTCATATAAGCTCGCTCGACTAAACTAGTCCATAATTAGGCCATTGTGGGAAATTAGGCATATATTTATCTTGAAGAATCCAAATGAGGTCTGACCTATGTCATTGGAAAGAAGACTCATAGGGATACTACCGGAAAAAATATAAAATCTTGGGGATCCGAAATCACATAAATACAACAATTTCAATACCTGGCTCCTCAAAAGCAAAAAAAATGTGTGTATTTTTTTAAAATTTCATAGGTATTTTTTGAAAAATCATTTTCAAGTGATTCCAAGAGCATATTGAAGCACAGATATCAGTAATGTGTTTTCAAGCTTCTGTGGTTATCATTTATTGAAGAAAATTCTGTATTATCCACAGTTTTAAAAAACATTGGTTGATGTTTAGAATCCCAATAGGGATCCATCTTCAAAACACGATTTTTGAATGAAGAATGAAAGAAAGAAAGAAGGTCAGGGTTTATATAATGATAATGAGAAAAATAGGATATCAGGAAAAAATTAATTACTAATCTATAATTTTATTAATTTATTAATAAATTTATTTTCTTTTAATAAATTTTATAAATAAAATTATAATTATAATTATAATTATAATTATATATATATATATATATATATATATATATATATGGTATCAGATATATTTTAATTCAATAATATTAATAATTTTATTTTATTATAATGAATAAATAACTAATCTATTCTAATAAATATATAATATTTTTTTATTAATAAATAAATAATTTATTATTCTACTATTAATAAAATGTTATATAATAAATTTAAATGTTATATTAGTTAAAATGACATAACCTAAATGTTACTAACAAATTTTAAAATATTTTATTTAAATTATGATTATTACTAATTTATAATATCTAATTAAATAAAATAATGGTAATTTATTAATCAATAATTTAGTGAGAATATATAATATAATAATTATTATTAATTACTAATTAGAATAATTTACAAAATTAGTAAAAATAATAATAAATAATAGTTCACTTAATTAATATTAACAAATATTTATTCAAAAGAGTAAATAAATGTTAATAAAATTAAGTTTTATTAATTTATAATTATTATTTTAATTTTAATTTATTAATTTATTAAAAAACTATATATACTAATAATAATTATTAATTAATTAATTTTTATTAATAAAAATAAAAATTAACTAATAAGACTAATTATTACAAGTAACTAATTCATGTAGTTGTTAGCATCGATCAAGCCCTAAAATATTTTTATAAGGACAAGAGGAAAACCTGTGATACTATACCTTGGAAGAGGATTAACCATGAGAGCACATCTGTCGAATTAGAGGTCACCAACTGTCACTGATCTCAAATCCTCCATCTCTGTTAATGTTATGTGGGTGTTTTATAATCTCGAGCACTTCCTGATTTTTTCTTCTACGAGAGTGTTCTTCCCTAGTAATGATTTTAGCATCCTCAAGATACAAATGATGCTTAGTTTTTGAGGAGTGATCAAAAAGGGCTGAGGTGCGAGACCGCTAATGTTTAATATTAGCACCATGCTCTTTAAGACATTTTTGAAGAGAGCGCTCGATCTCATCAATATACTTTTCTCACATGAACAACAACATTGTAAACACCTTTAAGTTGTTCGGGACTAACACTATATTTAATTGACTGCATCTTTTGTCTTATGGTTCCTGCCGCTAAAAATTGCGTGAAAATGGAACTCCTTCTCGAACCCTTAGCTATCTTATCTGTAACACCCCTAATGTTTGGTAGAAAAACCCTACCACAAATTTCTTGGGGTCCTAGGCATTTCTTGGATATGACTGAACCCTTAGCTCCTTTTATGGCTCTTTTGATCTCTATCTCTTTATAACCTAAACCCATGAAAACATTTGCCAAGTGAGTGATCTCATCCTTTAGGTGTTCCTCATCGAAAATCCTCGGGGCTCTTATAGCAAGAGTGTTAAGAATCCCAAATTTCTGAGCAGGATGATGGTAAGACTCAGAATGAAGACAGTTGTCAGAATGGGTTTTATTCCTAAATACCTAATACCCCAATGTTCCATCCTCCTTTCTGGTAACAAGGACATCCAAGAAAGGAATGATCCTATTTTCTTCAATCTCGATAGTAAAATTAATGTCAGAGGAAATTGAGTTGAGGTAATTAAATAATTTCTTGAGATTCTCCCTACCATGTGTCCATTTTATGTTGGTGTCGTCTACAAATCTTTTCCAGCAAGCTAGACTTAAGGGAAATGAGGCAAGGGCTTTCTTCTTGAAATTATCCATATATAATTTGGTGATAACAGGTGAGAGTGGGGATCTAATTGCGAAACCCGATACCTACTCATAGAATTCTCCTTGGAAGCTGAAAAAGGTGGATTGTAAACAAATATTCGCAAGCTTAGCAGTCTCTGGATCTATAACTTCATTAATAACTTGAACTACTTCATCTATTGGAATGTTGGTGAAAAATGAAACTACATCAAAGCTCCCCTTTCCTCCTTAATAATTCTAACGAAATCATTGAAGTCCTTAATGAAGGAATTAATGTTTCCAACGAGAGGCTTGTTGGGGAAAAATACCGAGAGGGGGGGGTGAATCAATATTTATTGCAACAATTCAAATATTTTTTACTTTTCCACTCTCTAAAACCAATACGCTACTTTCCTTTAGTAGACTCACGTATACACGCGGATATCCTTCATGAAACTCGCGTATTATCGCAGATCTAAATATGCGATATATTTATTAATTTAGTTCTTTGCAATATTCATTCATCTAATGTTAGGTTAACATCAAACATGTGTAGTAACAACAGAATAACCATCACACAAAGCATCACACATGAACACCAGGATTTTAGGTGGAAACCCAAGTCGGGAGAAAACCACACTGCAGACTTGCTCAACCCTTCAATATTTTATTATAGAGAAAACATCTTACAACATATGTGCTCGGTGCGAGTACTCCTACCACAGACAGTGCACCCACCGCGCTCGTTTACCACACCTCTCCCGGAAGGGAGCTCCAACCCCGTGACTCGTTTACCGACCTCTCTTGGAAGGGAGCTACAACCCCCCGACCGAAGGCTACAACCCTCGAGCACCTCTATGGACCATGTTTCATCAATTTTCACACTGGATCCAAAGCTTCCTTTAGGACACCACTTGCAGGCCACGTTTCATCATATTTTCGACTAGACCCTTTCCATACTTTTTAAGCACGATCAACCATAAAATAGATACATGTAACTCATCGATAGATATCAAAGTAAAACCAACGTAATAGCATCATACATTTCTTACCACGCACTTCAAATAACCCTAGTTTGCATACGCGCTTTACTTTCTCTCGATGTCGCGTATATACACGCTTTCGTTCACACAAACCAAACGTATACTTCGTACATATTATAGAGCTGACTTTTATTGCGCATACGCGCTTTCTCTTCATCGAAGCCGCGTATATACGCGTCCTCGCGCGAACTAGCGTATATATCTTCAACCATTATAGAGCAAAAGATACTTCTTCGCATCGTATATTCAATTCGGATTTACCCTTTTACTTAATACGTATGTTCGCCTCATTTCGTATGTAAGCCTTCCATAAACAGTATTTAGCAGATACAAAATACATTCTAGATCTAGATCTAGATCCCCTTCTTCATCATTGGCATCATATATTCAGCATCTATCATTCAATTGTAAGCCTTCCCATTCGTATATCCTTCGCAGAGAAGTATTCATTCAAGCTCGTACATCTTGCTCCCACCTCTCATGATTTGCATAAATGAATTTCTTCTCTTTATATATGTTTACCCTTTTTTCAATACCATGAGCCAAAACTACATTACTTCCGATGGTATCCTTGGACGGGGTCATTTAGACTGAATCATTACCCAATACAATGGGTCAATACCATGGTGGTTACCCCTGGTTTTGCACCTTATGAGCGCTTTTGCCCATACGCGACTTGGAACGTTCTTTCCCACGTGCATACGCGACTTCCCCTAGACTAATCCGTCGTATGCCTTCTTTTCACCATAGATTTAGCACATGCTCGAATTCCTTTCTTTATTGCCTTCTATACACACTATGGATACATCATATTTAGTTCAACAAGACATATTCTATCAAGCACAACTTCATTAAGTAAGTTTCCATCATCCTCATCAAGTGGGTTTCCATTCAAGGACAACACTCAAGCATCATATTGCTAACAAACATCATTACATATCAGATTTACATCATTTACCAAGTCCATCGTGTCAAGAATAACTTCATCGTGTGGATTTCCATCGTAGACAACACAAGTCCACAATCTCATGTCTTCATCTTCATTCAAGTGGGTTGCCATCAAGGACAACACTCGAGATCATATTGCCAACAATCTCCCCTTTGGACTGTGATGAGCAACGATGATGGTGTTTGATCACCACAACAGATAGGTACATACAATGACACCATTTCACTCTCCCCATTATTTGACACCATTCTTTCTCTTCATTCAAACACCATGTCACTCTCCCTTTGACATCAAGGGCAAAGGGCTGGATCAAAACCAACACACTCTCCCGCTTTTCTCTCATGTAGAAGAAGCATTCTCGTAGATCCGATGTGTGCCTGAAGTGACCAAGCTCCTCCCCGAGTTCATGTTGAATCTTCAAACATATTTTTCAATGAAGTACATGACACTATGAACTTCCCTATCACCAAGGACTCATACTTACATCAAATATCCAACCAAGTGGACTTACATATGAGACTCAAGTACCCAACCAAGTGGGTTTACACATTTCAACTCGCCTACCCAACCAAGTGGGTTTACAAAATTTTGACTCAAATTTCTACCCAACCAAGTGGGTTTACAAATTTGACAAGTCTTTACATGACCGAATATTACAATTTTACATCATGGGTCTCAACAAGACCTTTTCACCAAATTACAAAAATGACCATTTAAGACCAACACCTAGAAAGTCCTTAAGAAAGAGAACATTTTCAGAATCAATCATAATGCCAACAATGCATTATACTAGCATCACGCTAATGCTCCCCCCGAATTGCGTGCATCCAAGCATCTCATATCACTAAGGCTCCCCCCTTAGTTTGTGCATACCCTGAACACTTTCACCAACAAATCATCAAGGCATCTTTATAAAATCATTAGAAATGAGACTTATGAGAACTGAACATCACCGGAGATACCAAACAAGATCGAGATATCAAACAAGACCGCAAATTCGTGCGCGAAGAGAGCCGACTCCAAATGTAAATTTGTCAGCAATCAGTACATACTGGTTTTATATGTATGAACTCACGTATATACGCGATCGGTATTTCAGAGAAATCCGTGTATCCAAGTGTCATCTCTAAATTATATGCAGTTTGTTCTTTTGACTAGCAGAGAACACTCCTGCACTTTCCGTCTTAGATACTCGAACGCTTCCCTGACGAGGTTTGTGTAAAGATATCAACAACTTGTTCTTTGAGTGGAACATACTCCAACTTCACCTTTTTCTCAAGCACTTGTTCACGTAAGAAGTGATACTTGATGGGAATGTGCTTGGTCTTCGAATGCATAACAGATTCTTTGAAATACTGGATGGCACTTGTATTGTCACACTTAATGGGGATAGGAGGTGTACATTTTATTTGAAAATCTTGTAAGGTTTGCATCATCCAAAGGAGTTGAGTGCAACAAGATGCGGCAACCACATATTCTCGCCTCACACGTAGATAAGGCAATATAATTTTGCTTCTTTCTCGAACCAAGATACTGAACCTGGGTCCCATATAGAATTCACCACCACTAGTGCTTTTTCGATCATCAACACTTCCACCAATGCATCAGACGTTGTAAGCATGAAGAGTAAGATCAGCATTCTTTGGGATACCATAGACCAAAGTCTTGAGTTCCTCTGTAGATACTTTGAATATTCTTTTAATGTACCGAAGGTGAGACTCTTTGGGTTTAGCAATCGTCCAACAATCCCAATCGCATGCATAATGTCCGGTCTAGTCCCAGTGAGAATAAAGTATACTTCCTATCATCGATTCGTATTCGGGTTGATTCACCGTGGGAGAATCATCATGAGAACTAAGATTACATCCGGTTATCATTGGTGTACTTACAGTTTGCACTCTTCCATGCCATATTTCTCAGAATTTTCTTAAGATATTTTGCTTGTGATAGAACATACCATCTCAGCAGTTTGATGCACTCACGTGAGCCAAGACAGAATGTTAGCTCCCAAGTAAAGGACATTTTCCAAATTCTGTGCCACATGACATAGACAAATTTCTGACTCATAGATTCTTCGTTACCTCCAAAAATGATATCATCAACATATACAACCACAAATAAATAGTTTATCATTTTCAACTTTTTGTGTATAAGTTGCTATCGCAGACCCCTTTGAAAATCCTTTCGTCGATGAAGATATTTGTCAGACGATAATACCAGTGCTCCTTTGGAGCTTGTTTGAGACCATATGAGCCTTTTAAGTCCACAAACAAGTTTTTCATCATTTCCCAAAATGAATCCTTCCGGTTGTTCTATATATACTTCTTCTTCTAGATCACCATTAAGAAAGCTTTGATTTAACATCCATTTGATAAACTTTGATTTGTTGATAACTTGAAAAAGCAAGAAACATTCTTATGGCTTCAAGTCTAGCTACGAGGAGCAAAAGTTTCTTCAAAAGTATATACCTTCTTGTTGAGTATACCCTTTGCAAACCAATCTAGCTTTGTTTCTTACAACATCCCCATTCTCATTTAACTTGTTCTTGAAAATCCATTTAGTTCCAGTGACATTTTTATCATGAGGTCTTGGTACCAAATTCCCAAGTGTGCATTCTTTTTCAATTTGATCAAGCTCTTCATTCATGGCTTGCTTCCAAAATTCATCTTTGCTAGCTTGATTTACATTGTGTGGCTCAATTGTGGATAGAAGTGCTAGATGACTAGAAGATCCCACAAGAGTTCTCCTTGTTCGTACACCCGATTCCTTGTCTCCCCAAAATTTGAGATTCGTGATGATTCTTTTGAACATATCCGGATGGAGCTTTTTCGTATAGAGATCATCTTCTGTGTTCTTCATTGGATCCACTATCTATATCATTTCTATTTGATGTAGAAGGACATAGGTCACCATCATGCTTCTTTTTTTGTTTGTTTTACTTTGCTTTAGGAGTCACAGGAGACTCATCAATAACAACATCAATACATTCAACAATCTTTCGAAGCCTTTTATTGTAACATTTGTATGCTTTGCTTAAGAAGAGTAACCAAGAAAGTATTCCTTCATGCACGATCTAGGTTCAAACTTGCTAAGCTTTTCATCATTATTTTTGATAAAGACTTTACTTCCAAAACTCTAAAAATGCTTCTACAGTGGAGAATTACCATACCAGCAGTTCATATGGAGTTTGTCACTATTTACACCGAACATGAGCCTTGTTGAGAATGTTATATCCGTAGCACTTGCTTCTCGTAACATGTCAGAGTTCCGTAATCATCGAGACATATCTCCAGCCATTTGTTGAATTGTTCTATTCATTCTTTCTACGCCATTTTGTTGTGGAGTACCGCTCACAGTAGAATTGTCTTTTATGCCATGTTGTTCACAAAAATTCAAAGAATTCATTTGATGTATATTCATCCTCCTCGATCAGATCTAAGACACTTGATTTTTAGATCTAATTCATCTTTCGACCATAGCTTTGAAGATCTGAAATTTTTCAAATGCTTCATCTATTTGTGTTTAATGAGCAATCCAACACATTCTAGAGTAATCATCAATAAACAAGATATAGTATTCTTCCCCACGTGGTGACTTTTTCCTCATAGGTCCACATAATGCCGTATGAATGAGTCTGGAGGCTCACTTGATGATCCTTTCTTGGCATTACAATTGTACCTTTCAATTGCCTTTACCGAAATTGACAAGATTTTCATATGATACTTTCGGTGATTAATATTGGGAAAGACCTCGATCAACTTGAAGTCTGCCTTTTGCTTTGTTATTTGAGAGAAGCTCTCATGCCCCACCTTCTATGCCATAGCCGATTTTTCGAAAGACTTTGTCATAACATTGATTCTATGTCGTTCTAAGATATACGGGTTGCTAGGATTTCCTTTTTTCCTTTTACAATGATTTTACCGTCGTATCAAGATCACGAACCACACATTCTTTTGAACTAAAGACCACTTTTTAGTTCCTTTGATCACACATTTGACTTACACTTAACAATTTATGCCTTAATCCATCCACATACATGACATCATTAGCCTTTCACCTTTTCTTTTAGAAATACTCGGATTCCTTTTCCCTTTAATTACACAAGCTAGAGTATCATTTCCAAATGTAACTTTCTTTTTCCTTTTTCTAGAGCATTATATGTAAGGAGTTTGCTTTTGTCACACTCGTCATGTGTCTTGGCACCCACTATCAATGTACCATTGATTTTTCTTCCCTTCTCGCAAATAATGCTATCCCACAATTTTCAACCTATACTTTCTCTTTTTTTCCACACTTTAGAGCTTGAGGGAACATGTTCTTTTAGCTGGATCCTTGCTCCCCTGCATTCGGATTCTTCCCATGACCAAATTTATTGCAATAAGTACATTCAGCTTCTCGTTTGAAGAGGATAAAAGTTGTTATAGGTGTTCTTCTTTGGTTCAATATTCATCCTTTTCTTTTCTTTCTTCCCTTGTCATGATGGTTTTATATGCAACACATTGAACTACTTTATGACCAAAATATGACATGAGAAACATGGTCCATTGAAGCAGAAATTTCGCGATCATGAAATCTTCTATTTGAATTTACATGTTGGTTGTAGCTTCTTTGAGAGATCTCCTCGTTAGTGTTCCTTGATTTGAGATGATCATGCTTTATCCGTGCAAGATCCTTTATTCCCTTTGCCGAGTGACGAATGTGGAGAACTAGTTTTGGCCGCTTTTAGTAATCGAGTCGAAGTCTGGGAAGATTCCCCCAAGATATCCAAGACTCGTCTTTTATAAGAGGAGACCGTTGTATCTTGATAATCTCATCTAAGGTTTCGAACCTTTAGCAAATCTAAGATTGAGAGTCTTTACTTTTCGTCATTATCTTTCCTTAGACTTACTACTTCACACTCCAATTCCTCAATGCGTTTTTTCCTCTTGCTTCAAGTCGATTTTCTAAGAGTCTCTATGATTAAGCGCTCTTTTCTTCTAGGCTTACTTTTTGAGTTGATTGTTTTCTTCAAGAAAATCATTGTCCTCACAGAGCATCCACAAAGTATCCTTTTCTTTCTCTTTGTTTTAAATGCCATGAGAAGTCCAAATCTTCTTCACATTCTTCCTCACTATCGTATGACCCATCACCGTATTTGTTAGTATAATAACTTTTTCTTGTGCTAGATCGATTCTTACTCCTTCTTGATACTTCTTTTCCTCTTACCCGATTTTCTTTATGAGGACACTTTGGCAGCATAATGACCAACTCTTCCACAATGAAAACATTTGAAAGGAAGCTTACCTTTCTGAACCCTTCGGGTACCGAGCTGAAGTATTTCTCTACAAAATTTGCTTCTTCTTCTTCTTCGTATATATAGTCCCCGATTCTTTGACAACTTCTCTTTCTTTTTCCCTTTGCAGAGACTGCTTTAAAAACAACTCTCTTTGATTTGAGAAGGACCTCCTTGTCTCATTTCAAAAGGCGGTTTAATACTGCGCAGTCGAAAAATAGTAAGAGTTTGCGCATCTTGTTTTTCTTCAATAGCTGAAACTTAGAGTCAAATTTGAAGTTAAGCGATCTTAAGACTTTTTTCCACCAGAAAGTAGTACTCGGTTATGGCTTCACCCAAATTTCTCATCCGATTTACAATATCATCCAGACGTATAAAGAAATCGGGCAACACTTTCATCACTATGCATCTTCAAATTTTCATATTCGATTCTAAGAGTTTAAGTTTTTGCACTTTTTTACCTTTGTATCACCCTTCATAGCTCGGTAATGATTTTGTCCCATATTTCTTTTGTTGAATGTAGCCGCATCACTTTAGCAAATTCTCATTCGTACATGCTTCCTTTGGTCAGACATTTCACCCGCTTTGTCATTGATTTCACACTTCTTCCTCTCACACTCTGCACTCGGTAGGAATACTTTTGCCGGGTATTGATAACCTTCTTCCACGTATTACCCATACATCCGCACCAAGACTTTGCGGCAAGACATGCTTTTGCTCACGACTTTCTTCCGTAATATCGCATCGATGCATCGAATAGAGGTGGCTTGTATAGCACATTACTCCTTCTCTGACTTCCCATTGCGACATGTATCTTTCTTTCGATGCGATCAAGCTTCAGCGGTATGACCTGCTCGATACCAATTGTTGGGACAAAAATACCGAGAGTGAACCGCATTTACCGCAACAATTCAAATCTTTTTAATTTTCCACCTTTCTAGCAACCAATACGCTCACTTTCCTTTAGTAGGACTTCGATAGGTGATACACGCGGATATCTCTACAAGAAACTCAGCGTATTATCAGCAGATCTGAAACATGCAGATATTTATTACATTTGTGTTCTTTGCAATATTCATTCATTCGATGTAGTTAACAGCAAACATGTGTAGCACGCATAATAATCCATCACACAAAGCATCACATGAACACCAGTGATTTTAGGTGGAAACCTCAAGTCGAGAAACCACTGCTACAAAGCAGTTGCCTGCAGCCTTTCAATATTTTATTATAGAGAAAACATCTTTCTACACATATGTGTCAAGCAGGCATCCACTTTCCAAAGACAGCAGGCACTCCACCGCGCTTTCGTCTACTAGCCTTTCTCCCGGGACGGAGCTCCAACACTCGTCTACCGCTTCGGGAAGTGAGCCATAAACGACCGAAGGCTACAACATCAACACCTCTATGGACCATGTTTCATCAATTTTCGCTACTGGATCCAAAGCTTTCCTTTAGGACACCACTGCAGTGTGCACACGTTTCCATCACATTTTTCGTACTCGTACGCTTTCCATACTTTGCCATCACCAACCATAAAACAGTACACATGTAACTCACCGATAGATACTCGAGAAACCGAAACAGTAATGTATCGTACATTTTCTACCGTCAGCACTTCAACTGAACCCTATTTTTGCACACGCGCTTTACTTTCTTCCTCGACGAGCCGCGATATACGTCAAAGGCTTTGCGTTCACACAAACCAGCGCATACTTCGTACATATTATAGAGCTCAATTTTATTGTGCATATGCGCTTTCTCTTCATCGAAGCCGCGTATACGCACTTCCTCTCGCTGCGAACTAGCGTATATATCTTTCAACCATTATAGAGCGAAAGATACTTCTCGCATCGTATATTCAATTCAGTATTTACTCCTTTTACTTACACATATGTTCACCTCATTTTCAGTATCTAAGCTTCCTTCCATAAACAAACATTTAGCGGTACACAAAAATACATTCCGCATCTAGATCTAGATCCTTCTTTCATCATCGTGCATCATATACCCGCATCTATCATTCAATTGCAACCCTTTCCATTGAGATATCCTTCGTAGAGAAGTACTCCATTCGAAGCTCAGACATCTTGCTCCCCACCCTCACAAAGATTTGCGTAAATGAATTTCCTTTCTTTAGACATGTTTGCCCTCCTTTCAATACCATGAGCCTTTTTCAATCACCATGAGCCAAAACTACATTACTTCCGATGGTATTCCCGATGGGGTCAGTTTAGACTACGTCACCCACACACAATGGGTCAACACCATGGTGGTTACCCTCGGTTTTGCAACTTATGAGCGCTTTTGCCCACACGTGACTTGGAACGTTCTTTCCCCGCGTGCATGACGTGACTTCTCAGACAAATCCCGAGTATGCCTTCTTTTCACCATAGATTTAGCACATGCCTGAATTCCTTTCTTTATCGTTTCCTCCGTACACACCGTGGATACATCACATTTAGTTCATCAAGACATATTCTACTCAAGAACAACTTCATCAAGTAAGTTGCCATCATCTTCATCAAGTGGCTGCCATCCAAGGACAACACTTCCGCATCATATTGCTAACAAACATCATTGCATATCAGTATTTACATCATTTACCAAGTTCAGCATCAGAGCCAAGAATAACTTCACTCGTGTGGATTGCCATCAAGGACAACACAAGTCCACAATCTCATGTCTTTCATCTTCATTCAATGGGTTGCCAACACAGGAACCCACTCTCGCATCATGGTGCCAGCTATTAGGCTCAAGAATTTTAAGCAACATATTTTATCATAATTTTTATTTATAAAATTTTATTAAAAAGTATAAATTTATTAATAAATAAACTATAGTTTAGTAATTAATTTGTTTTTGTTGGCCTTTTTTTCTCTATTATCACTATATAAACCTTGGACATATCTTCATCCTTCTTTCATTTCTTCATGCGAAATTCTTCTCTTAAAGATGGGATCCCCATTGGGATTTCGAAACGACAACCAATGTCTTTCAAAAGTGTGTAATCCGGAAATTTCTTCAACAAGTAATGGGTCTCTAAAATCCTCCCAAAAATAATTCCATTCCCATTAAGCTAAGGCCTCTAATATGACTCATGAATAGGAATAAGTGCAACATGATACATCAAAATTACGAAACCAAGTCTCGAGTATCCTCTCACAAAGAGTTACAAATGAAATGGAAGCTAAGACGATGGCTTAAAGAAATAAATGGATGGATGAAGAAAGGTGTAAGGATAGTACGGATTGTTTCAAGAATGGCATGGGAGCTAATATGGATGGCATGGAAGCTAAGATCGGTGGTATAGACAGGCAACACGAAGATTTGAACAGAGACATGGAAAGGCGAGCGGAAGCTTTGGCAAAGGTGTTGCTACAAGAAAAGCTTCCTAATGGAGAAAAGGTAGTAGAGGAAACTCATGATGAGAACGAAATGAAATGTTAATCATGATTTCATAAATCCCAATCTTGGATTCAAGACCCACCTCATTCCAAAATATAGATATGAGGGAAGTTTTACGACGAGATCTATTACATGGATTCTACAAATGGAGCACATTTTGAGCTCCATAATGTGAAAAAACACACAAAACGTACACACATGTAACCTTTATATTTAGAAAAAAATCAGTCATATATGGTATCAATGGATTTTTTCTCTGCAAAATCCACCCGGTCACTTGGTCAATTTTTACCGAGGAACGATAACACATTGTGAGGATACAAAGAGAATACACCTTTCTCAGTAGCCAATTGATAAATATCAAACATAAAGGTTCACGTGATTGGAGCACATCGAGGACTTCCAAAAATTGAATATAAGGATAAATAATATTCTAGAGGAAAATAGGATTGATGTATTTCATAGAATCTAAAGGACAACATCCACCATAAGGTTCTCCTCTAGGAACCGTATACAATTGAGAAGGAACCCGAAAGTTGGCAAGCAACCTGAAAGAAAAATTATGGCGAAAATAAAGGAAGCCTGCACGAACTCACAAAATACAAATATGGAAGTGTTTATACTCCTAGACTTCCACAACCTCACAAGGTTGAAACCACATCAATTGGAAGATAAAAAGAGCAAAACGGATTTACAGATGTGTGATAGAAAATACACGAAAGGTCATATTTAGTGAAGCCGAGAATAAACTATTTTATATAGACGTGAAGAGGAGGAAGAAAAGGAACAATAAACCTCAAAAAGAAGAGGGTATACACTCAGGAAAAATCCCCAGAGGAAGAAGGTAACGAATCCCAGCATATCCTTTAATGCATTAGCGTACTCAACACTCCTCAAACCTCTCAAGACAGAAGGACATATCAGAAGGAAAAATGCAATAGTGGTTATTGACTCGATAGTGCCCATAATTTTATTCATTATAAGGTAGCCAAGGAACTGAATTTCTCCTATACCCTACACATAAGTGTCAAGTGATGGCTATAAAGGAGGAATCCACAAATTTCTCCTCGGGAAGGTAACAATATAAAGCTAACCATAGGGGAATATGTATTGAATAGTCCAATGCCCTCCATTCCAATGGGTGGTAGGCCCATGTCGTACTAGAGTAGCAATGGTTACACATCATCGGATGCTAGGCTTTAATTTCCAAGAACTTTTCGTCGAATTCTTTTAGAAGGGTAAGTTGAAGTTGAATTTACCGGGTATCACATGGAATCCGGGAAAGATAATCAGCATCTAGTCGTAATGCCACAAATATTCTCCGAATAAATAACAACGTAGGTGTAATTACACAATTATGCTCACTAGAGGTTCAAACAGACCAAAATCATCTATTTCTCTAGATATCCAGAGTTGTTGGAAACTCATTTCAAGGTGTCTCGAGACTCCCAAAGGACTCCCACCTATCTAAGAGCATGAGCATGATATTAATTTATCTCTCCAGAAGCGTTCCTCCAAACATCTGCTACATATCCTTATTCTCGAATGAGTGAGATTTGAAATTCGAAGTGGTTGCAGAAATGCAAAGCAGAGGCTGTGTATGTGAATTCAACCTCAGCCAAAAGTTCTTTCTCTCGCTTCTAGTAGTATTGGTGCACAAGAAGGATGTGATCATGGTGTATGTGTCCAGTATTATAGGGAGTCTCAACAAGCTCACTATTAAAGATAAATTTCCCATCTCTATCATCGAGGAATTATTGACAATTACATGGAGCAATTTTCACTTTCTACCAAGCTTCGATATTCATTTTGGATATCATCAAATTAGAATGAAGACCGAAGACATTTCAAAAACAACATTCACGACACATGAGGATCACTATGAATTTTTGGTCATGCCTTTTGGCCTTACGAATGCACCTTCTACATTTCAAGGTTTGTTGGAATTCCACTTTTCAAACCCTTCCTTAGAAAATTAATATGTTAGTATTTTTTTGAAGGACATAATAATCTACAACAAGTCTTGGAAGGATCATGTTCAACATGTTGGACATGGTGCTCAAACTATTAGATGTAGGACAACTATATGTTAAAACCTCCAATGTTTATTTGGGAGTACGTAGAGGTGGAATACTTTTGGTCACATTGTATCTCAATAGGGGTGTTAAGGTAGACCCTAAAAAAATTAAATCCATTAAGGAATGGAAAATCCCCACAAACATAAAGCATTTTCGAGACAATTTATGGAGTGCTAGGTGTATCATTGCAAATTTGTTAAGAATTATGGGCAAAATATCGATACCTATAACATCACTACCTGAGAGAAAAGATGCATTTTCTTGAACTCTCTGAAGCCAAATAAGGCCTTTCGAACATCTGAAAGAGGAAATGTGCCAAGCACCCGCCCACTTACCCATCGTTACTTCACAAAAACTTTTACTGCGAATGTAGCTGCCACATGAAAGAGACGTGTGGTTTTACGCAAATAAGGAAGACCCATTTCTTTTGAAAGTCGTCCAATCAAAGGAAAATATTTACATAAACCTATATGTGAGAAGGACATGCTAGCAATAATATAAGATAAATAAATGACAAATCGTCATAAGTCAATTTCGCATCATTCCCATGACCTCGGTAAAACTAGACATCATCCCTAGGACCAATGAAATAGGGTGTATCATACCCTTATATTTCAATTGCTACATTCCCCAGACTTTAAGAAAATTTCATTCATGGCTTCTGGCTGTGAGATTTCTCAAGGTTTGAAGTATATGTTACATCACTTATCGTACCCTACCAACTGCAGCCTCTAAAGGGACTAACTATGTTAAAGAGCTGCCAACACTTCCCAGGTCTGACAAAGGGTGCACCGCAGTGAACTTCCCAACATTAAAGAGTGCATTGGTCACCTCGGAGCGGAATTTCCTATTGTTCTTGGAATCTCCACATGGCACAAGCGTCTTTCTTGGGAAGAGTCCATATGTGTCAAACTCTCAAATCTAAGTGTCCACAGAATACCTATTAAACTTGGGCAACATGTATTTCCTATGAAGGAAAAGTCATTCATTGAGAAACTACCATCGCTTTCCCCATATATTGAGCACTGCTCAAGAGCATGGAAAGAGGAAGAACTTTTGGTAAAGTTATGTTTTTGAATCTCTCATGTAGACAAGAGAGCGAGTAATCGACATGATGCCGGTATGATGTTGGTGATGTGGTGAGGTTGGACGAAGTCGGAGCTGCATTGGCAACAAATTGATCCATTGGTTGCAACTCTCCCTTCTAATATTCAATAAAGATTGAGATAAGTCTACTTTTATGAAACACATGTCTCTATTTATTTTTTGGCAATGTATTCTTTGTAATTGATGCACGTATTTCATATATCTAATCCATTTTATTGAGTAAGAAAGATAAGTGAGACATCTCGCAGATATTGCATGTTGTTTTTTGTTCTCGTGTCAGTGTTTGCGCAGAATCTGATCTGAGAGAACTAAGAGTTGACTGAGAGTGACAGAAAACAATGACAAAAGGAGAAGGACAGTTTATACTGAATCACGCGTAGGCGCTGCACCATTTTTTATATATTTCTTTGTTTTAGAGAAAGTGATTGTAATTCCTTCCTCTATTGTTCTAAGTGACTAGCACCACACTTAAGGAATTTGGTTTATCCGTATATCACAATTCTCGCATAACAAATCCGCGACTCCGCTGGGGAGCATCCTATGATTCCTCAGTGTTTTTGCTTTCGCACATCCTCACCAATGGCATCTACTTTTAGTGTCAGCCTATTTGAACGAAAGACGCATTATAAGTGTGTTCGTCTGCTTGGTTTTTAAATCGATGTGCCCAATGCGCTCATTGGTCAAGACACAAAGGCATCACAAAGGCAAACTGCCTCCCACTCATGAGCGCTTTCGCAACACACTCGCCTCCCCAGAGACCGCGCTTTCCCTTAGCCAGTCCAAGTAAATCTGCGTTCAAATTTTTCATTTACATCATTCTTAGCCACTTTCTGTTGTATTCTCAAAAGTTTGATAACTCTTTAGAGACCAATAAACTTTCATCTGGTTCTTCCTCCTTTTGTAAAATTAAATTTGCTCAATGTCTCTGGTGTTTTTTCTTTTATCATTGACAAATCACAAAGTATTTCATTTCTACATTCAATCAATGAAAAGGATTTCTCATTCCTCTGTTTCCCGTAGGAAGAATTGTAGTCTCCATTTATTCATTTTTCCTAAAAGAGAAATTGATGTTTTATTCCTCATTTCTCAAAGAAGAAAACACGTGTTTGTATTGATTGATGCATATAGTTTCTCTTTCTTTTCATTCACATTAAGGGAGTGTAAAAGAAAAAGAAACATATGCATGTGTATAGTGAATTGTGCATGTTTCAAAGGAACAACTTAGGAAAGCCGCATTTTAGTTTGTGCTCTTTGTTGTTTGCTTCTAAAACCAATTGCTCTTTCCCTTAGTAGCTAGGATTTTCATTGGAAAAGCTAAACTGAAAAGTTTGCTTACCATTTAGTTTGAATTTTTAGGAATTTCCATGGACATCACGGGTGAACCTCAAAGAATAAACAAGATAAACATAAAATTGTACATCCAATCTACATATAAGAAAGAATTCGAAACATTTACGTATAACATTTAAAGTCTCTGCCTCAGAGACATGTTCCAAGATCACCAAACATAGATGTTGTTGCTAACTTGTTTAGGATACATTCTAGTGGTGATACCTTAGCTCCACAGCACGTAAGTAGATTGGAAGCTCATCCACGTACCTTTGGGCTCTATAGGGCGGTGTTCGGTAGCGAAAGGAATGAGTGCCTCTCACCATGCAAAGCTTTGCATGTATACGTTGGGTACACATGGCACTTTGGGCTCTCCATGTACCTTTTGGGATATATTTCGTGAGGACAGACTTAGTGTTTCTATCCATCCACAGGTAATCAAGTCACCCACCTTGTAACTTGTGATACACCAAACACAACATTTAGGAAGACCTCTCAGCCCATACTTGGTTCGGCGCAGGGAGGTATTCTCGTAGTTAACAATCACTCGTAAACCTTTTCCCTAGAATTACCTCTACCTTTGCTTATTTCTTTCACATTTGTACAAATAAATCAAAGAATCATGGAACAATAACATCCCTTTCCTCGTCGTTCAGCACAGAATAAAGCCACGTAAACCACCTTTTGTACCACCAAGAGCCATTTATGGTTGGAGAAGGCAACATCATCTTCTACCGCAAACTAGTACTACCGCATCTCTCTCCTGGTGAGCCATCACCCTCATGCGTATACCGCAGTCATCTCGAGTTGTTTCTACAAATCCCGATCCATCTCGCTATTGTCGAAATGGGAGTCCTCACAACTACTTGTGGTCACGATCCATCCAATCGTCATAGGAGACCACATCTCCCGAACCCGAAATTGTTCAACCGAATGTCGATCCCATCATATCATTCCTTTACTTCAGGAACATCCGAATCGCAGGGCACCTGTTCTATGCCTGGCCGCCCCACAATCTCATCGTAGCCAGCTGAGGTCTCCCATGCGATGGATGTCATGCACCCGAAAGTAGAGCTTCGGTCCTCGACGTGAAAAATCCTTCCACTTGGTTTGATTTTCGATTGAAGAAATACCACGTAAGACAAAGCACCTTTTTGACTCCACCCATTTTAGATGAAGAGCTTTATCTTTACGTAGACTTTTCCTCAATCACATTACATTTCTCTTATTTTATCTTGTAGTCTTATTCAAGCTCCCACAGATTCCGTAGGTTATACATTGGGTACTGTACACCATGCTACCTGGGACAAAATATTCCAGTTTGCATCTATCTATTATAGTTGCAATAGCACTGTTGTTTCTACCCCATCGATGTTTATAAGCCAGCCATATCACCGTACTCACATCTCCATGGTAGGCCCTTCCGTCCCACCCGTCCACATTAACATTTATCTAGAACCTTCTCTCCGGTGAATCCCTCGAACCCATGGAATTCACCAATATCATCATCTCGCGTATTCTATCTAGTACATCTCTCAATGACCACCGAATGACATGCGTATCCTCTATATACATCACCAGGGACATCAAGTTGGTCCATTTGGGTATAATTTCCATCCAACATGTAACTTTCTAACTACTCTCCCCGGCATTTGGAGAACAATATTTTCCATTTTAATATACTCCCACATGATGGAGCGAATCCTAAAGTCACCAAATTTGACATTACTCCATCATTTTTTGGTCATCCTAATGTTAGAATTATATTTTTTTTAGTGTGGCACTTTCAATCTACTCCATCCAACCAGCTACGATTGTGTAACCATATCAACCACCAACTCCGCTGCAAACACATACTCACCCACACTTTGTTAACACATCATTACCCTCTTGTTATAGGCTCAGAGCTGTTGCACCTCAATCATCTCGTGAGGTCTCCTTCATCCCAATACCCTCAAGTATTAGGCCCTTAGACCTCAAAATCCTTCTGTGACGTTTATGCTGACAACCACCGCATCTCAGAATTATTTATTCACAACATAGATTCTGTTATTATGGGATGTCGTCGCACACAATTGGAGTCATACCTATTCAAACCGAATCCAAGCTATATTCAAGTTTGGGTTACATTTCTGGTGGACAGCCGTACACTGCAAGGTGCCACGTGCAGCGCAAATGCGACAACCCTCATTTCAACAAGTAGCATACCCACATTTTGGTCAACATAATCCTCAAGCTGCTTTTCACCAAAACAACCCCCATCCAGTAAGGCAACAACATGCATTCCCTATGATGGTGCTCAAAGGAATATTTCCTAAGAAATTCAATCATAACCTGCTATGCTCAACCCGACTGAAATCGACGCTCTTCCTAAGTTGCATTTCAGACCACTCGATTTAAAACCAACTACAAACGATCCAATCAACTATGCTCCTGGTGGCCGGTGATATCTCATAAATTCTTGGATATTCCCAAGTTCAATGGAAACCCCGGACAAGACCTCTCAATGCATGTTATGACTCCTATCATTTGTGGTGTTCTTCTTAACTCCTTAAATGATGACTCGGTTTCGACTCATGTCTCTTTCCGAAGACACGCTCACCGGTTCGACCGCGAAATGGCACATTGAGTTACCAACAGATTCATTTGATAATTTCATTGCCTTAGCTTACCACCTTTCCGACTCACTTCCAATCACCCGTTATGACCCGAAACCGTAACGAAACTCTTGACTCAATTTCAAACGCTAATGCATCACACTTACATTTTTAATCATATTCATGAGTGGCGTTTGTTGGTGCGCGAAAGAGGTGGCTTTTTATCGACAAATATAAGGGCTTTCATTTAATTATCAACCCAAGGTAAGCATTTATATTTCAAGAGTGTTGGCACACACATATGCTGTAGTCGTGGTCGCTCTAACAGTAACCTCCTTGTCACTTATGAGGAAATAATTTGCTAACTTTTTATAAGTTTGCTCATCCCACGAGGTGGATTGGATTGGTTTTTAACCTAAGATTGAGAAAAACAATATTTGAATTTCATCTCAATGGAATTAAACAATAGTCTAACCTAACCGAATCAAAAATCTAGAGAAATCAAGCGTAGTTGAATTGAATTAAACAATGATCTAAATAAACTCGATATGAAGCAATGGAATTGAATGGAACAAATGCACTTCAACTAAGCCGAACAATAATGGAATTGAATCGAATCGAATGAAATTTAACCACTGAGTAGTAATGGAACAACACAGAACTAATGGAGCGGTAAATGGAACAACAATATAACTAAGTTGAGCGAAATGATGGAACAATAAAAGATAATCGAAGAAAATTTTAAATAAATCTGATACAACAATTATTTAAGCATTTTTCAATGGGATTCTCTTTATGACTTAATTAGTCAACATTTATAGATGGTTGAATACTACCTTTATGATAAAAGAAGAATGAAATTCATAAAGATAGACAATATTGAACATCACTATTATACATTCTATAACTCAAATGCAATGGTATTAAAAGAATTGGAACCATCTCACCGTATAACGAAAATATTCTCCGTAAGCCTTTAGTGAACACGATTGCGATTGTCCTAATTCAAGAATGTGATTTCTAACAATCCTAAAGAAAGAGAACTCGTAGCTTTATTGAATGTAAACATACTCTACACCGCATTAGATATCAAGGCATTGGTTCCGCAACCACAGGCAGCAGTATGAAAACTTGTGTGGAATTTTCCAAGCAGGTCGGGCCTAGACCACGGCATCCCTAGGCGTAAAGAAACGTCAAACGATTATTGTTCAAAGCTCTATAATACATCCAGCGCTGAAGTTATTAGACATTGCATTGTACTATTTGACGCAGGCTCATTACGAATGAATTTCCCACCCTATCCCTTCCTCTTTCGACTCTTCTCTTTCGTCCTTCGCTTTTAAAGGTGATTTCAAAAATATGAAAGTATTTTCCAAACGACAGCCCACTACACATGGCTATCGCTTTGAATTCTCTGTACTCGTAATTCGGCTATCTACCATCTACCGGCCGTCGGGAGTTACAAGGATTTCACATGTTTGCATCCGTTGGTTGGCCTCCATTTCCTATTGGTCCAAATTTATTCGCCTTCCCCCGCATGCGCAAGAGATAAGAGAAGTCAATTTTATATTACAAAAACATCATTTTCATCATTAGTCTAATTGTTCTTGTTTTCATGATCTTTTATTTTCTTTAGTTGTTAATATGAAGAGGAAATTTCGAAACTATAACATAATTTGAGGTTACTTTGCCGTGGTGAGAACATACCCTACCTCTGGGCCCAACATACTCTCTTCTCACCTAGTTGCATGTCCCTGCAGTTGAAACAGATGATTGAGATGGACTCGTGTTACGAGTAGGTAGGGTAGGCATTTGTCGTAGCGTGCTCTGAAGCCTTGTTTTCATTTCCGCGGGAGGAAAAGGAAGTGCTTGTGGCTCCTTTCTAGTGATCCGTACTGTGATTATAATCCTTGGGAGGATACCAGAGGAGAGGGTTTTCGTGATCTGTACATCCCAAACCGTGCAAGCCCTCAAGGCCAGTAGACCAGGCCGCTAGTATGAAAGGAACTGGAGGCAACAACCTTGAAAATTTCGTAACCGCATCGTGCTCCCCATCCTTTCACATTGTTCATGAAGGCCATCCATATTTTTTTGCTGTCGCTAAGGCCACTTCACGAATGTCCCTGTGCGATTTTCCCTGCATTTTATATGATATCTTTAAGGGATGGGCCCTGTACCCGGTCCTCACACCTTTCCTTCTCATGAATTTTTTTGTGGCCGGGATGAATGCAGCTACAAGTGTCTAGGCTCCTTACCCACAAGTCTAGGTTATGCTCCCTATTTTGGAAGATGACGTAAGCTCGCCCACCCGATCTTGTCTTTTAGAAAATCGTAAGGAGAGGCCAGTACTCACATCCCCTATGAAGGGGATAGGGTTGTTGTCCTGTAGTCTTATTCCCACAGGAAGTTATACATGTAAATCCCACACAAGAGGCATTGGAATTGCTTCATCCCCGATCGTCACAACAATGGAAAAAATTCTTCCATGGTCCCGAAAGCAGTGGATTTTCTCCGTCCCGACAACTTTAAATTTTCAAGAGCAAATACCATTCCGTTAGGAACAAGGCAGCAGTTGGTTGCCGCGTTTAGCCTCCCACGCATAGCGCATCATTATATAGAGAGAAAAATTGGCAGAGATTTGCTTTTTAGCTTGTCTCCACCTCGCTCTTGCACCACTTTAACCTTTGCCTCACTATCCTCTCAAGCGGGCCACTGTCCCATCTCATGTGGAGGAGAGGTCGTTAGTGTCTTTTAGCAGCGGCTCGGTATTACTGTAATGGCACCACCTCCTTCCCCGCACTATGTTAGTTCATGCCGCGCCTCGCACCATGTTCATTGGCATAATCCTTCTGGTTGGCGCCTTTCTATACCAGATGGGCACAGGCGTAGGGCTTCCTCTCGTTTGGGTCTCCTTTTCCTCTACAACCTTTCCCGCTTCGCCTTGGGTGGAGGCTTCGATGGTGCCTCGCCGCCATAAGCTCTGCACCTCCCGCGACAGTGGTGTCTACTAGGTTGGTCTACATATTTTAGCCTCCGGTAGTAGTTATCAAACTGGTTTGTATTCCGGCTTCCACGGTGCTCGGCTTAAGTCAGTTTGCTTGTATTTTGTTTTTCGATAGTATTTACCGGTTCCGCTTTGAGCTCCCGCACAGAGAGCCTCGTCTCTGGCTTTTCCGAGCCCCTATTTCTTTCCTTAGCTTTTTTTCTCGCATATTTTACCAATTTATTCAACAAGTTCGTTACAGGTCCTCTCTTATTTTCTCACTTCTCCTTTCATCCTAATCTTCACGCCCCTATTTCACAATGGCAGGGGGAGAAAAATTTCCTTTGTCAGTATGGCATCTGAAATGGTTTTTCTAATTACTTCTTCAGGAATTTCACCTTCTACGTGTGAGTGGTCTCGACCAGGAAGAGTGATGCTACCTCCCTCGGTGACAAAGCTATGTCTCTGCGTGCATGTGCTCTCGCTCGTCAAGGACAAACTCTGTCACATGAACGATCCCGGATTCCAATCCCTCCTTCCGCCCGTCCATCACTATACGCTTTCGTAATTACTCTGAGTGATAAAGCTCTCATCATCTTGCGCTCCTCTCTGGCCAGTGTAGGATGTTACCGTGACCAAAGCTACCGGATGGCAGATTTGTCAAAAAGTTTCTCTTGCTCCCCTATTCCCAGTCGCGATTTCTTTATCTGTCCCTACTTAGCGTGGGACTCAAGCCGTTTCCTCCTTGAACTCTTCGGCAAGGGTGCATGGGATGGTTCTTCTTCGTCCGCGAGGTTTCGAGGTTCCCTTTTGTGCCTGGGACCATTTTTTCTTACTCTCGGCTTGCTAACGTTGAGGTTTGGGTCATTTTTCTTTTTGGTGTATTTACCCTAGGGGGCTCCATTTCGAAGTTCCATCGAGGTTTACTTCGATCCTTGCTTCCTCAGTGGTTAACGAAATTGTTATCCTAGGCTATCCGCTACCTATATAGCTCGCGAATGATGATTAGTTTTATTAACTCCTCCGGGTGACTAACCAACTGCCGAGGATTCTTGGATTTCCTCAATCATAACAGTACTCGTGCAACAAGGAATTCAAAAAGGAGGGGAGATCATTGAAATTTTTTGTTTAAGTGCGCTGAAAAGTTTGATCTGCCAAGGTTTTACCACATCCCAACGCTCTCTTCGATGTAATAAATTTTTGGATGAATGCCACCATCTCCTCTGCCATGGATGGTTTAAAGAGGCATGGTTAACCCTCTCGTTTTTTCATTCCAATGGTTCATCCGAGTCCTCGGTATGTAGCTGCTTCTCTCTCTAGGAGGAGATGCTTGTCTCACCCATCTTTCTCTCCTTGCGTCGTATTCTAGAAACTTCCGCGAGCATCACCTCTCGAGAATCGGTAAAACAGTTTGACCTTTGACTCATGGTTTTCCCTTCCCCGCAAATTTTGTAGAAATTCTGATTACAATTCTCGTGTTTAATCCCCATATTCTGGTACACATGTCAGCCATCTAGCTTGGTCGGAGGATGACAGCCTGGCCGCTCGGAACTGTAAAGTGCCTAAAGGCTCATCAAGCGCATTTCCTCCCAGTCGCTGATATTCTCTTTTCCTCCTCGATCTTCTTCTTGGCTCTCCTGCACGCGACTCAGAATGCAAGTATGAGAGAGATTGTGGCTCGCGTAGATAATATTCATGCCTTAATTGTAGTGTTCCCGCGTAATATCAATGCGTCTCAATGATATTTGTGCGGTGATTTTCACATGCTTGCCAAATTATAGGCCACACACCCCCTCCTCAAAGAAAGACACATCGCCCTCAAGCACAGGAGAGATTTGTCGCTCATGAAACGTAAGACAGAATGTCGGACTTTGGTAATGATAATTTGCAGCGTGAAAGGAGTGCGGCGTATTGAGTAATTACTAACATATGTGGTATAAAGGTTTAGATTTAGAAGTTTTCACACTCGTATCTTTTTCTAAGTGACGAAAGCGAGAGGAGCCAGCAGTGGCCATTGTCGCACATGATGTCCTTGTACAACCGAGAGTTATGACAAAGCAAGACTCGAGTCAAGTAATGATTGGCATTGTCGTCCCGAAGTTCAAAATATGTAAACATATCTTTGTCAGTGTTATTCTTATGGTAGGTCATAATTATTACTAATTCGAGTAATAAAGCTTGAGGTCAAAGAACGAGCACAAGGTGTTGCTATAAAAGCAATTGGCTATTGAAGGAGCATACTTTTCACATCGCAGGCAAGTAGCCGACTACCGCCACCAGCATTCATAGCCTCGACAGTGCTTATCTATTTTAACCGGAAAAATGAGCCAGGATCTCTTATGTAAGAAGAAGCAGTCCAGACTCCATGGAGAGATCACCATGCTCATATGGTACAGGGCAACATAACCACGTGCCACCTACTTCAGAGTTGGTAGCAAGGCAGACTCGCCAGACTTTCCGTGATGAGACTCCTCATGTTCATCAAGTCCCCAAGAAGGTCAATACCCTCTCAGTGGTGGTGGCCATAGTGGGTATATCACTTTCTACACTCTTATGAATGTGGTAGGTTGGCTCGTGATGAGACCCCCTATACTCTCTTAAAATCTGCATGTAAATGTAGTACTTCCTTTTGAATTGCAACATCTTGATCTATAAGGAGGTCACTGTGCTGGTGTGGTAGCCAGATAGTCACAATGCCATTCACTAGAATTGTAACAGAGTGATCAGGCGGGCTCGTAATGAGACCTCCTGTCCTTCTAATAGATGAGAAGGTCATTACCCTGGTGTGGTAGCCATTGTGGGCATGTCACTTGTTAAATCCCTATGATCATGGTAGGTTGGCTCATAATGATACCCCCTATCCTCTTAAAGATTTGCATGAACACATAATGATTGCTTTTTATACATATAGGGAGGCTCATTAACTCCTTAAGAGTGAGGGATGGTGAAAGAAGCGAAAAAAATGCCAATACCATTAATACCCCTTGTTCCATTTCTTCATGCTGTAGGGACATATTACTCGAATAGTGCAAAAAGATATATCATGATAAGGTCCTGTATTGTATGATATCATATTTGAACTGTGGGTGACTTAGCCTTTCATTTCATGTGTGCATAATGTCAGCTTCCTGTTTAAGAATTATAGTGCCAAAGGGCCATCATATTTGTAATTTTACCATTTTCCCTCTCTCTTCCAACTGCCATTCCCTACTCAAAGTTACTTAATTACAAAAAGAATGGCTATTTAAGTTGGTCAGACAACAGCTGTTCTGATATTGAGCAGCAGCTATTCAAAGATTGCTCAGCATAATTAAAAACGCTCAAAAACGACTGTTCAATTCGAATGAATAGCAGCCGTTCAAAGATCGAACATCAGCTGTTCCCGAATTGAATAGAAAAAATAAAAACACAACAATGAACAACTGTTCAATTCGATCGAACAACAACCGTCTAAGAAGTGAACAACAACTGTTCAAGAATTGAATAGAAAAATTAAAAACATGAAACAACTGTTCAATTGTGGTTGAATCGGTAGCCGTTCAAAGACTGAACAACAATTGTCCATGAATTGAATAGCAAAAATAAAAACATCGAAAATGGCTATTTAATTCGACTGAGCAGTAGTCGTTCAGAGATTGAACAGAAACTGTCCACGAATTGAACAACAAAAATGAAAACACAGTAAATGGATGTTCAATTTGGTTGAACCGCGGCCGTTCAAATATTGAAAAACATATGTTCTCGAATTTAACAACAAAAATGAAAACACCAACGAACAACTGTTCAGATCGACTGAACAACAACCGTTCAAATATTGAGCAACAGCTATTCACAACTTGAACACCAAAGTAAAAAAAATGTAAAAATGACTGTTCAATTTTGGTTGAATTAGCAGTCGTTCAAAGACTGAACAACAGCTGTTCACGAATTGAACAACAAAAATAAAAACACCGCAAATGGATGTTCAATTGAGTGGCAACCGTTTAGAGATTGAACAACAACTGTCTGTGAATTGAATAGCAAAAAATAAAAACACAGCCAATGGCTGTTCAATTCGACTGAACAACAACCATTCAAATATTGAACAACAACTATCCGTGAATCGAACAAAAACAAAACACAACAAATAGATGGATGTTTAATTGAACAACAATCGTTCAAAGATAAAACATTAGCTGTTATCGAATTGAACAACAATAAAAACACAATCTTACAAGGAAAATAAATTGCAAATGTGAAGAATGTACAACAAGACAAAAAAATTATATACATTATTTACAAGTGATGTTGGCAAACCTCTCATGTACTTGAGTTTGTGGGGTTATCACCCCCTTGCACCACAACTTGGATGGTGGGATCGTTTCATACCTGTTGACAGAAATATTATTTCATGAGAGGTTTGCGATAGAGGCATACTCAGTGTTCGTTAACTCGAAATGTTGAACCAGACCCATCTATGGTGGTTAAGGTGAGGGTACCATTTCTATGTACTTCCTAAATCTCATATGGAACGATCCACCTTGTTTGTAGTTTTCCTGGAAAGTCTTGGAATATGGAGTCATAGAGAAGTGCCCAATCTCCTTTTTGAAATGCCTTCTTCTTTATTAGGTTGTCGTGCCAGTTGGCTCGCTGTTGTTGAATTATCATTGTGCATTGCAGGGCAAGCAGTCAAATTTCGTCTAGTTCATTTATTTGCTGGAGTCCCTTAGCTTGAGCTTCTCTTAAGTCCAATCCCACTTCCTGGGCTGTTCTCAGAGTTTTACTTTCGAACTCAATAGGGAAGATATGTTCTCTCCAAAATACTAGCTGATATGGTGAATATCCAGTGGTATTTCTTCAGGTTGTTCGATAAGCCCGTAAGGCTTTTGGTAGTCTAGTGGTCCAGTCTCGATAGTGTGCTACTACTGTCTTGGTAAGGATTGCCTCCAAGACTTTGTTGGTGCTTTCGACTTGCCCATTGGCCTGCGGGTGGTAAGGAGACATAACTATGTGGATGATATGGTGATTTCTTAAAGTAGATGTGATCTTATTTCCTGTGAATTATGCCCCCCATTGGTTATCACTTCCCTTGGCAAGATGTCTTGCAAAAATAGTTCAAAGAGAAACTTAATTACTGATTCTTCCGTGGCTCTTAACAAGGCCACTGCTTCTACCCATTTGGTGACATAATCCGTGGCAACTAATATGTGGGCTTTCTGTTTCGATGGTGGGTTGAATGGCCCAACGAAGTCCAATGCCCACCGTTCAAATGGTTCCACCACCAATTGTGGTTGTAGCGGCATTTCATCAGCTTGGCCTGGGCGGCCTATTCTTTGGCAGCTATCGTGGGCCTGGACATACTTCTTTGCGTCTTTGAAAATCGTAGGCCAATAATAGCCTAATTGCAACACTTTATGCCCTGTCCATCATTCTGAAAAATGGCCACCACAGGGTTCATCGTGACAGGCTCGTAAGATGTCATAGATTTTGTCTTCCCTTATGCATCTGTGTATGTGCATATTGGCCCCTGTATGGAATAGGTATCCTCCAATCCAAGAGAATCTTGCGATGCGCTGTACAATCAATTTTCGTTCTCTCGCCGTTAAATGTCTGGGTAGCTTCCCCATTGCCATATAATTTTCCACATCTGCATACCGTGGCGTTTTGACCGCTACAAAAAACAGGTGTTCGTCAGGAAATTGACCGTCAACTGTTAGCGTGTCGTCTGTCTTGGGGAATCTGGACAGGAAGTCTGCGACCAAGTTTTCCTTCCCTAGATGGTCTTTGATCGTTATATCGAATTCTTGCAACAAAAGTAGCCAACGAGTTATTCTTCCATTTGTGATTGGTTTATTAACTAAATATCTAATAGCAGAGTGGTCAGTATACATGAACACTTGATATCTGGTTATATAGTGCCTGAATTTATTGATAGCATAAATGACATCCAGGAATTATTTTTCGGTCATTGTATAATTTAATTCGGTAGGAGTAAGGTTTTTGATGATATAATAAATAGCATAAGGCTTTCGGCCTTCTTCTTGGCCAAGGACTGCTCCTATTGTTGTATCATATGCATCAGAAGAGATGTGAAAGGGCAGTTTCCAGTTAGGATCTTGCAGGATTGGTGCTATTGAGACTAGCCTCTTCAAGTCTGTAAAAGCGGTGTCACATTTTTTAGTCCAATGGAATCCAACATTCCCAGTCAATGCATACAGAGGTGCAACTATCTGTGACAAATTTTTTATAAATCTGCGATAATATCCTGCATATCCCGGAAAATTGCGCACCTCTATTTGTGTACAAGGTGTGGCCAACAGAAGGATTACCTCTATTTTAGCCGGAGATACCTGTATTCCAGCTGCTGAAATGTAGTGACCTAGGATTACCCCCTTAGTCATCATCATGTGGCATTTTTTCGTTGCTTAGACATAGTCTAGTAGCAATACATCGTTCTAACACTTTTTCTAGCGTTTCTAGAGCTTAATCAAAGTCTTCCCCATAGGGTGTAAAATAATCCATATAGATTTCAAGTCCTTCATTTATTAAGTCAGAAAAAATGCTAATTATGGCTCTCTGAAATGTTGCTGGGGCATTACATAATCCAAACGGTAAAAATCTGTAAGAAAAAGTGCCCCATGGGCAGGTAAAGGTTGTCTTATCTCGGTCTTCGGGAGCTATTTGGATTTGATTGTATCCGTTGAATCTGTCAAGAAAGGAGAAGAACTGTTTCCCAACCAATGTATCAAAGGACTTGGTCAATGAAGGGGAGGGGGAAATGGTATTTTTGTGTTGCCTTATTTAATTCTCTATATCTATGCAAATTCTCCACTTCCCATTCCTTTTAGGGACAACTACCAGAGGGGAGACCCATTTGCTGTTTGAAATAGGATAAATGAAATTTACATCTAACAGTTTTTGCAGCTCCTCTTTTAAAATCTCTTTTAAGTGTGGGTTTAATCTTCGTTGGGGTTGTCTAATGGGGTGTGTTCCCCTATCAGTATAGATGTGGTGCGTGCATAGTTGTGGGTACAAACCCTTCATGTCTTAGTAGTCCCACGCAAATGCACCTTGGTGCTTCGAGAGGACTTTTATGAGTTTCTATTTTTGGTTGTCATCCAAGCTGCCATTAATATTCAATACCTTTCCTGGCTCGATCTCAATAGGTATGCTATTACGAACAATGGTTGTGGAGATATGTTGAGTCTCGAAGTCTGTCACAGGATCCTATTGATCTTCATGTTCGAGGACTGTTTTCAACATTTGGCATTTCATATTTTGAGGCGTGGGTGACTGATTCATAAAATTATTAATTACATCATCTTCAGTTTGATCCATGAATTCAAGAGCTTCTACTAGTGTCAGAGGTGGACGGATGTTTTGCTCCCAATATGTATTTGGATGTTTGTGAATTTTTACCATGGGTAGGCTTGGTTTGGCAGGCGGATAAATAATGATATTTTTTGTAGAATATCCTCTAGTGATAGTCATGGTACTTGCTCGACAACCTATGTAAGAATCTGCTGTGGCCACCCAAGGCCACCCAAGAATCAATGGGTGCCCTTCCATCCTGGTTTTTGGATTAATGACTAGAAAATCAACTGGGTATTCCCATGATTCCACAGAGACCATGATGTCTTTCACTATACCTTCCGGTCTGATAACATATCTGTTAACTAGTTCCAGAAGTGTGGCCGTAGATTCTAAAGCTGATATGCCCAGTTTTTCACAAGCTCCTGTAGTTAGGATGTTAATGGTTGCCCCCAGGTCAACCAATGTGTTTGGAAATGAGTGACCAGAGATTTTCACGGTTACAATGGAGTTTCCTAGGTCTTCATATTTTACAGGTGATTCCCTACCTAACAACAAGTCAGATAGTGTTCCTACCACATGAACGGTGGGTGCAACCTTTGTTTTCTTGATTTTTTTTTTCCACATAATTCCTTGATTGTCTTTACATAGATGGGAATGTCTTGGATGGCCTA
This sequence comes from Pinus albicaulis, assembly GCA_034641835.2. Taxonomy (NCBI): domain Eukaryota; kingdom Viridiplantae; phylum Streptophyta; class Pinopsida; order Pinales; family Pinaceae; genus Pinus; species Pinus albicaulis. Next base: position 253,474,725 of record CM076577.1, on the reverse strand, counting down.
GAGAAGAGGAATTTTGATACAAAGGTTTCTTAATTCCCCCAGGATGTCAAAATCTGGAGTGATTATCGGCCTGAGCAGATTTAATATTTCAGGAAATGGAGGCAGAGTCACCCTAAGTTCTTCAGGTCTTTTTTGATCAATTGTTTCCTTATCTTTACCTATTTCTGTTATATTCGTTAAGCTAGGCTTTGTTGATGTTTCAACTTGGGACTGAGGTGGAGTTGTGGCCTCTATAGGTAATATGGTACGTCCTGATCTTAACCTCAAGTCGTTGCACTATTTTTGTTCGGCACTAGGTTTTGGATTTTCTATGATTTGAATTAGTTGAACCGGTCTGTTATTGGGATTAGGATTGGGTTGGGTTGGCAATTGAGGGAATATGCAGGCTGTTGGTTATGTTGAACTGGGTAGGGAGCTGGCAACATAGGTTGATTTTGGGTCCCTGCTCCTATCAGCAAATTGGCCATTCCCATGGGTCGTTGCCAATTCCAATTGGTGTTTTGGGTAGGGGGGTTTGGCCATTGGATTTGATACAGGACATTCTGCCAATAAGGGGGAGAGAAAGGAAAGTTATGCCAATTACTTCTTGATGGAGGTTGCGTAGGCCAAGGTCGCATAAGAAACACTTGGTTTGGCCAAGTTGGGAAGGGGTTTTGAGTCTACCAAGTTGTTGCAGGGTTTTGCTGGCTAAACTGCGACGACAGAAAGTATTGAGGTAGGTATTGTGGTATGCTAGGTCATGCTTGCCATTTTCGACGCCGATTCATTAAATAGACTGGCTCTGTTTCTTCTTCTGCTTCCTTGTATATGGCTTTCAGCCTAGGAAGTGAAGGACACTAGTCCGTGGTATGATCCTTGGTGCAGATAGCACAAGCCTGAACCATGTATAAAGGACATTCTCTCTGGCTATGCTTCATCTGAAATCTTGGGAAAAAGATGGCCAAGTTTTGTTCTGATATATCTTGTTTCTATTTGGCTTGTAAAACATCAAGTTGTGTTGTCAAAGTACCCAGGATGTCAGTTTTGAAATTTTCTAACATATTTCCAAATGCTGCTCTAGTTACATTGCCATTGGTCTGCTTAAGATCTTTCTTCATAGAATCACGCCCAATAGGTCTATTGCGTGAGCTACCCCGGGAGCATCTAATACATAAGGAAATAATCTCGTCATATTATTCCTGGTAAATATCTCCCTTCCCCATTATGTTAAGCATTTCAACCCATTCTTCCTTCATCCCTTTAAGCATCGTGGCTTTTAAAATGTCCTTGGATAGCGTGGTATATGGGGATATTTGTAAATGTTATTGAAATCTTTCTATGTATTCCTCTAATGTTTCATTGTATTTTTTGGACATGTTGAAGATTTAATCTTTTAGATATCGGGTTCGATAATAGTCTTGGTATTTGGTAATAAAATTTTATTCATTTGGTCCCAGTTGTTTATAGTTCCCCCTTCTAATCCCATGAACCAACAGAGTGCAGTTCCTTTTAAGGTAGAGGGAAATAGTTTTAGTTTCTGGGGATCGGTGGTGTAGTCATATCCTCTACACAAGACATCAAATTCAAATAGGAATGCATCAGGATCTTCTGTGGTTAATCCATGAAAGGTGGGGATGTTGTGCAAGGGAATGGCTTTCTTAGGGGCATTGGCAGCATGATCAACAATAGGGTATTCTAATGTTGATGTCTGCCTCTGATTCTGATTTTGATTATTTTCCATCTAATCAAAGAGGTGACAGAAATCTTCAGGAACTTCTTGATCTGGAGGAGTGATTATAATAGGCTTGGGAGGTGAATGCAGTGGGGGTTTTACAGCACTTCCCTGATCTGGGATCCTAAGTACTTCTGTTTCGATCACTTCTTTAGGGGACTTAGGTTCTGATATTTCTATGTGAATTCCTCCACTAGTTTCTCCCCCTCCTTCTTGTAGGTTGCAAGAGCCTCCCTCTTTTGAAGGGTCAGTGCCTATATGAACGGTAGTCTGCAGGCTTTGCTAAGACCCATCTGTCTCGTAGTGAATCTCGGCGTAGGCTAAAGATGGTGAGGCTGATTTCTGAGGGAGTGTATTAGGACTTTGAATGGAAACAGTTCTGGGTCCTATAGATGCCTGAGATTCAACTTTCTTAATGATTTCGTCTATATATGTTGTTATTCCAAGGATCACCGATCCTTTGGATCGTAAGGATGGTTGCAAATGATTTCGGATTGTTTCTATATTTTTCTTCGTAGACATAAAACAAGAGCACCTATCCTACGGTTCTTTGCATGACTTGTTGGTAAGTGGGCTAGAGGGCAAGCATGTTGCTTGCCGGTACACAGGTTATTACCTCTTGTTTTCAATACCTAATTCTTCACAGCGATGGAGAAAGATGAATAAAGGAGATGACTCTTAACACTCTCCCTGGCAATGGAGCCAAAATTTTGGTGCACAAAGAGGGGCTTTTTATTGACAACTCTAGCGCTTTATCATTTAATTATCAACCCGGGGTAAGTCTTCTTATTTCAAGAGTGTTGGCACAATATATGTGAGTCAAGTCGTCTAATAGTTTTTCCTTGTCACTTATGAGGAAGACTTTGCTAAATTCCTAAGTTGGCTTATCCTACGAGGGGTGGCTTGGATTTGTTTTTAACCTAAGATTGAGCAGTAAGATTATGAAACTATCTAATTGAATTAAACATCAGTCTAACTGAACCAAACAACAATCTAGAGAAATCAAGCAGCAGTTGAATTGAATTAAGCAACGATCTAAATAAATTGAACATCAATGGAATTGAATGGAACAATAGTCTAACTAAGCTGAACAGTAATGGATTTGAATTGAATCAGAAGTCTAGCTAACTGAGCAGTAATGGAACAACAATATAACTAGCTGAGCAGTAATGGAACAACAGTGTAACTAACTGAGCAATAATGGAACATCAGTATAACTTAAGCGAATTAAATAAATCGTACAACAATTATTTACGTAATTTTGCAATGGAATTCTCTGTATGACTTAATTAATCGACATTGATCGAAGGTTGAAAACTTCGTTATGCTAAAAGAAGAATGAAATTCATAAAGACAGATAACATTGAAATCAACTTATTCTATGATCTGTAACTCAAATGCAATGGTATTAAAAGAATTGGAACTATCTACTGATAATGAAATATTTCCGTAAGTCGGAAAATACGATTGCGATTGTCCTAATTCAAGAACGCGATTTCTAACAATCCCGAAGAAAGAGAACTGTAACTTTATTGAATGGGAATATAATTTACAACTGCATTAGATACTTAAGCATTGGTTCTACAACTACACAGAGTATGAAAACTTGCATGGAACTTCCAGAGGTTGGGCCCAAACCACCAGAAGCCCTAGCGTAGTAAAAAATTAAAAAGATTATTGTTTAAAGATCTATATTACATCCAGTGATGTTACAAAAATACAATTAGAGAGACTATTTCTGATGTGTCGATTACATAATGAATTTCCTATCCTTTCTCCGACTTCGCTTCTCGTCCATCCTTCGCCCTTTTAAAGGCGATTTCAAAAATGTCAAAGTATTTCCCAAATGATAGCCCACTGTGCGTGGTTGTCATTTGAGTTCTTGGATTCGAATACATCTGTCTGCCTTCTGCCGGCCGCTGGGAGTTACCAAGATTTCATATGTTTGCATCTGTTGGTTGGCTTCCGTTTCCTATTGGTCTAGCCACTCTGCCTTCCTGCGTGTGGAGATAAGAGAAGTCATTTTTCTGTTACAAAAAAATATTTTTCATCATTAGTATAATTGTTCTCGTTTTCATAATCTTTTATTCTCTTTATTGTTAATATGAAGAGGAATTCCCCTGAAATTATAACATAATTTGAAGTACTTACAGGGTGAGAACATACCTTAATTTGGGTTCAACTGACTGATGATTAGTTATACACGTGTCATTAGTTTTATAACGATTTCTCTATTTTTAGAAAGTAGATGGAAGGTTCAAGTGAAAAGCTAGATATTGTAGTTAAGTCTATATATTGTGATGTAAAAGAAAAAGATAAGGGCGTGGGGGGAAATTGTAAGGAAAAAAAAATCTTATTCTGGAAAATGGTTCACTGAGTTTCAAGTGACTATTTGTAAAGTAATACAAGACTAGCTATTTCAGGATTCATGTGGTTTCTGAAATGGTGAAGTTTTCTCCTGTTTATATGTGTTTTTCCATTGTCTTCCTTGCTCAGTATTTCTGAATTCTTATTGCAAAGAAGGAAATGAATAATAGGATTTGTTATGTAGAGCACCCTACTATGGCTGTGTTTACAATAGTCTATGTTTTCTTCTAATGCAAAATCGAGGAATTCTTAATTTCTTATCGGTTTCTGCTGAACTTTAAATTCTAGTCTAATTGAATAATTCTTAATTGCTCCTCAGTTTCTACTGAATTCCACTCTTCTTTTATCTTTCAAATCCATTTAATCCTCAAATATCCAAAGTAGTACACATATCTTTCCATGTTTCACTCATGCTTGATACTCTTGCAAATTGATCACCCCAGCCCTTTGACTCCATTGCCCAATGGCCTTTTTCCCTTGCTTTCCCCACCAAAACAAATTCAAAATAAAAAATCTCAACCCTTTAACTAGCCTAAAATTCCAAATCAACAATGCTATATGTAACAGAGAGACCCCTCTCTGGGTATAGGAGGGATATATCCTAGGCCTAAAGCAGTTTTGATGTTGCCTCCGGGATTCTGTCTTCAGCTTCGGAATTACAGAGCGCTAAGAGGAGAAGGCGGAAAAACTCCCATAAGAGACAAGTATTTGAACAGACCTGGCCCAATGTTCTCATAAGGAGTAGCAGCCTTCCCAACATACATAATGTTACCTGCTGAAGACTCAGAGGGGAAGAAAGAAAACCGATCGATAGTCACTATCTTCCCTTGATGAGGGAAATAGAGGAGGTGAAAGAGGGTGGAGACTACACAAATGATAGAGTTTGTCCAAATATGTCCAAGAATGAGATTATAGTTCAATTTGGTGTCTAACACCTCTACTTCCATGGTTATCATTTCCCCCTCCAACAGGATGGGAAATGCCTTGAGAATATCGTACGACCGAGAACCTCGACCATCGAAATCTTCCAAGGTATTCGGGGACTGACTCAATGGTGGATAGCCAATGGGGGCATGGGTATATCATCGTTGTCATTGACTATTTCACTAAATGGGCCGAGGCGATGGCTACATACGATAATGAAGGTCTCACTACGGCACAATTCTTATTCTATCATGTCATAGCTCGGTTTGGTGTCCCGAAAGTGATTATCACTGATCATGGAACTCATTTTCGTAATCATATGATGATAGAACTATCTGCTCAATTTGGGTTACGTCATGATAACTCCACCCCTTACTATCCATAGGCCAATGGCCAGGTTGAATCTGTCAACAAAGTTTTGGTGACTATGCTTCAACGTACCATTGGGAAGCACAAACAAGACTAGAACCTCATGCTTTTCTCATCTTTGTGGGAATACTAGAACTTCGCTAAGACTGCCAATAGATTCACACCATTCCAATTGGTATACAGTCTAGAGGCCACACTCTCAGTCGAGTGTGAGATTCCTTCCCTGAAGCTGTCTATCGAACTCCTTCCTGGTACTTCGCCAGAAGAGGAACGTCTGTTGTACCTCTAGCATATTGATGAGACCAGAAGGCTTGTTTCTTTAGTTCGTGAAGTGCAGAAACGAAGAGTTAACGTTCAATATGATAAATCTATCACCCCTCACATTTTCTCTGAAGGTGACTTGGTCCTGCTTTATGACCTTGCCTATGATAAGTTGGGAGTAGCAAAGCTCGAGCCAATGTGGCATGGGCCCTATATCATTCAACATGTTTTCGAGCATGGAGCCTATGCACTAGCTGATTATGAAGGAAATCCTTTGGCTGAGCCCTAAAAAAAGCTCTACCAGAAAAAATATTACGCTTAATCTTAAGGTTGATAATTTGTACATTAGTGTGTTATTCATTAGTGTGCTTTGAGTTGATTTTTGGTGTGATTTTTTGCCTTGCAGACATGTTTCCTCTGTTCACCTTGTGTTCCACCTGGTTCACTGATGTCTTTGGATCACTATGTTGGTTTTGCTGATGGCGTTTTCCATAGCACATAGAACCTGTATTCCGAAACATGGGCACTCTTTGCTCTTGATGGTGAGTTGATTAATTTACAAGGCATTTGTTTGGGTTGAACAACTAACAATATTGCCAAGTATAGTGCAATGATAGAAATATTATCAGATTCCATTGATCTTGGGATTAGAGATTTGGTTGTTAAGTTGGACTCATAGCTCGTTGTGTTACAATTTAATGGTTGTTATTCTGTGCGCAATCCTAAAATTTTGCATATGTATTTACGTGTTAGATTATTGGAAATGAATTTTAATTTTATCAAATATCAACATATTCCAAGGCATTTAAATACATTAACAGATTCATCAGAAAACCATGTATTAGATAAAAATTTGCGCAATATGTAAACCAAGACATCATTATGATACACAAGTAGCCATAAGAACATATCTCTCTCTCTCTCTCTCTCTCTCTATATATATATATATATATATATATATATATATATATATATATATATATATATATATATATATATATATATATATCGGTTAGTAAGTATGTTACATCAAAAAGCTAAAAAAAAAAGTGTTGTTTTACAAAAATGGCTGTTTGAGCCTACGTCAGTACGAAATGTATAAATAGGACTGCTATCCACCCACATGGTGCTCATGGTAGCAGGTTACTACTCAAATTACTCACCAGAGTAATTGACGCAGTCTGCCCGAAAATCCGACAATATGTCTCTGAAAGCGCAGTGGAATCTCATCGAATGTAGGATACTTTGGAATGACTCTTATGAGGCCAACCAGGTTCCGCTCCAGCGCGGATAATGTGTTTTCTCCCTCCTCATAAGGAGCATCCTTTGTTGTACGGGCTACCCTCCGTGTAATCGCTGACATGCCAGGAGGTCTCCGAGGACCCATATTTGTAAAAATTAATACGTTTACGTCTCAAAACACATATCAAAAAACATTTAAAAGGTAAAAAAATGTTTAAAAAATAATTTTTACCTGCATCGGTCCAATGTGTGCCTGGTGGGATCAAAATATTTGGATCTCCTCTGAAGTCGATACCGGCATATGCGTATGTCCTCAACTACGATAAGTTGATTCCGCAACCAATTGAAGAAGGCTGTGGGGAAATGCATCTACCGGCCCCCTCCCTATTGGGGCATTATATTGCACCATCGCATCAGCCTCGGGTCCCTCGGGGTTGGATCATGGATCTTTGGCCACTGATACTAAAATAGGGGCACTCTCTCCAGAAAGTAGGTCACTAGAATTAACCCATACCCAAAAATGTTTTAGTCTCCCTATTTTTCACTTGGTTAGCTAGCTCTTCATATTAGCCAACAACCCCTCACACCAATTGAACATCGTTGGGGCTAAGTAGTCCATCGCATACTGGAACTAAGATTTCATTGCCTCATGAAACGCCTTGGCTCCTACCACTCTGGTGATACAATGCAGTATCGTGGGCAGGGGAAGTAGTCTGATGGAATATATGTCTACCTTCCCACTCTCTGTCTTATGTGCCTCAGGACAATATCTTTGGATGAGCATGCTCGTTCTCTCACCCCTCGTGTGAGATTCAGAGAGTTGGATCCTCTCCCCTTGCCTGGATAGTTCGGTGATAACATAGATGTCCATCACATATAGTTCTAACTCTTGGTCCCCAATGATGAACAACTATCGGTCCACATCCCAAATACAAATTAGATACTGGATTAGCTCTAGTTGAGCTCTTAGATTGGATTTTTTGAAGAATTTCAATAATCCACAATTGCGCAAAGCATTGACGCAATATTGGTCCTGCAAGGCTTGGTAGTCTTCACCTCATGACCTCTTTCTTTCCATTCGACTGACATCTTCACTAAAATCACCTGCAAAACATGTTCAATTGGTTTTTTAGGACCATTCATGGAAGAATTTTTAGAAAATAATAGTGGAGTTGGGAGATTTTCTCATTTTAAAATATTTCCCATGGCTAGTGCGTCTGTACGAAATAATTCGACACTAGTGCCACGCTACCCTATCGGGCTAAACGTGACCAACGCGACCCAAATAGCTCGAAATTGCACTGGTCATAGGTGATTTTAAATTTTTAAATCCATCCCTTAAACTACCTTATTATAAAAACCAAATGCCAAATGAATAGAATTAAATTGAAAAGGAGGTTCAGAGCTCTTACCTGGCGCCGACGTATTGAGGAATGGTGTCCCGGATCGGGCACACCACTGATTTGAAATTCGGAGGGGAAATGGACAAAATTATCTTCTCAAAATGGAAAGGTGAAAATGATTTTTTTTTTGGTCTATTTATAAATTTTTGAAAAAATTTCGCCAATATTTTATTATTTTTCCTTGATATCTGTGATGTTTGCTTTTTATGTGCAGTATAGGACTTTCACACTACTGATGATTTTTTCTAATGCATAAGAGTTGGATTTTATTTATTTTTGGGATCGTTAAATTTTTACGAAAAAGGAACCCCCCCGAAGCCAACTTTCAACTCTTTTTTGACTCTCGAAAAATGAAAAGATTGCCGAGTACTTGTCATTTCGGACTCGTTAAAGTGAATGAACTAACATGATATTAGTATAAATTCACCCATTTTTTTGGGTTGAGGTTTGATATTTACAAAAAAGGAATACCTTGATCGAAAATGGTCAAGAAGTTCTATCGAACATAGTTTTCTACCTTTTCGGATTCGAGAGACGACTTACGAAAATGGACATGATGGAGTTTTCTTTTTGTTTCTTTTCAAACTCTTGAAACATGAAAAGTTGCTGAGTTTACCTTTCATTGGACTCGTTGAAGATTAAATGAGAAAATACTTGTCACTATGACGATACCAAGTTCCTCCTTCCTAAGACTCGTTAAAATTACTAGGTTGGATTCATTTGAAGAATGAATTTACATGCTCAAAATATTCTATCCACTCCACGCTGGCTATAAAAAATAAAGAGGTACTCGTTAGCAATAACGGGGGAAAATTGAAAGTGAGCATCCTATGTGTATTATGGGTAGCTTTTCGCTCTTAAACATGAAACTAATTTGCAATTCGTGTCGGGTTGGGGACATCCTACATTCGTCACTTTGCCTCTATGGGTTTGGGAAATCCGTTTTCTTCTTATATGATTACCAATTTTGTCAACATGACCTCTGATCCTATTTGAGTCAAATGTTGCCACACTCCGGATTTGTGTCAAAAATATGTTCAAGGGAAGTCCTTTCTGTCAAACATCTTCTGCATATCTGACCTCCTTTGTTACAATCTCGAATCACTCCCACCATCTTAGGATATTTGTTGTTTCGTGTCGATGATGTGGGAATCATTATGGCCCTCCTTCGACGAATCACTTCCTGTCTACTTCAACTCATATCCATGATGGTGATTTGTAAATTTCTGTTCAGTACCTTGGAGCTTGCATGCCTCAATGGAAATTTCTTCATGTTCGACGACAGGTTCACATCATTGGCCTTCGATTGAATGATTTTGCATGTGTTTGACTTCAACACATTCATTCACACTTTAGATTGTGTTTTTATACCTTGAGGTCCATCATCATTATTGGTGGTCTCTCTCACGCCTGTTAATGATTTTCATCATTAACCGGTAATCAGGTGGTTTCTACCATGTCTGATACCAACACATTTATTCACATGGCTATATTCGTACATTGGGTTGATTGAGATCGAGGTGAATACTGTGGGTCACATCTGATTTTTGGTCCAGGCTGCGAGGAGTTATTGAGTATTCACGAGTGTATACATGATCCTATCTATACGGATGGCTGCGTCCATGCCACAGATCCGTTTCTATGATCTCTTTTAGACGGCTGATTGTGACCATACTGTGGACTCATGTGTCATTTGATGCCTAGTGCAACATTATGTGGTTAGGCATATTTATACCAGAGATTTCATATATTGTAAATGTTTGATTTTGTAGGTTCTCTGAAGCTGGTCTACGTTCTTTACTTTGGTTCATAAATTATTTCAGCCATCACTCCCTATTCTGCCTTAATGCTTTAGGGGGCATATGTTACATAGTAATTTTTCACCATGCTCATTTTCCCGTCCCTGATCTTGAAATGCCCCATGATGAATCATGTGAAATGTTTCCATCATCAAGAAATATGCTAACGTATCCCCTTGAAGATCCAAATAAGACTTCCTTGAAATATTACTGAAGAAACTTGGCCAAATTCCTAGTTTCCCGGGTCAACGCTCTTCCTGGTGCCATGAATGCGTTGATGTCCTTTTCCCAGTTTTGGCCCAACGTTGTCAGCACCCTAATTTCTTGGAAAACCACGATGATCCCCTTTCTAACAGTGCTTCCTAAAATGGGGGAGAAGCTTTGACCTATAGAAGCTCAAGGGCAGCGAGTTGGTTGTTGAACAAAGATGATAAGGTTGAGCTCTCTCATTTTAGAGCCTTGGTCCCATCCATGGGGGATCATCCCTTAGAAAGTGGGCCTTCCTCCTCATTTCATGGGCTCCCAACCTCCTTCTCCTTCCTATAAATTCACATCCCTCATTCCCCCCAAGTTTAGAGCTTGGTTGATCATTGTTAGACTTATCTAAACTCTCATCCCTTTGCATGCTAGAATCGTGATTTAGCCTAAGTCCATGGGAGAAGGAATGATTTTAAGCTGGGTGAAGGACTCAAATTTTCACCTAAGGATGCCTCCAACATTAAGGCTTGGTTGTAAGCTCTCCTTTTTTAATTTATTAATAATAACATCTGATGTTTTATTTCTATATTTGTCTACATGATTATGCAAATATTTTGGTGCTCCTTGATCTGTTAGATAGCTAGTGTTTACATTTATTATATATTGTATCATGTTTGATGTTGTCTCTTGATCATCCACAAGTATTCACGCACCATTAGTGGTAGGAAGCGGGCCTACAAGGATTGTGGATCGATGTCACCATCAACAAATCCAAGAATAATGATTAGAAAAAGGTATTTATATCTCTTTCCTCTTTTCATTGTATGCATTAGTCAAGAAAACTTATGTTAGAAATAATCGTGTGTTGCTAAATCCACTCTAGGGCTAGAGAGTTCGCCTCTATCTGTAGAGGGGATTTATCTTGACAATAAGTATGATCAAGTAGAGGGTGGTGGAATAATTGATCTCTAATCACAGACTGATTATTCTGGGGTGGCAGTTTGAACGAGCACTTTTTGGGATACCCTTTAAGTTCAACATAACTTGGCTAGAGGATGTAGATTTTGTGGCAATGACGTTAGGTATTTGGAGGCAACACCACCATGAAATTGGTATCTTTCCCATGGTTCATATGGTACCACACTACAAATACTTAAGTCTCAGGTGTGATTGTGGGAAAGAGAGAAGAAGAAACACCTGTTGGTTGAACTAAACTAGAATATTGTGGAGTTTGTGTTCATATTTAAGGAGTTGGATGTCGGGCACATATCGACTGCACGATGGAATAGATTGAAGGAGTTGGAGGGTCGAAAAAGGAATATTCTATTAATTCATGAACATACTTGGCAGTTGAAGAGTAGGGCCACTTGGCTCAGTGCGGGGGATTAAAACACTAATTAATTTCATAACTACGCCAATATGCACAGGAAGGAAAACACCATTTGGGAGATATCGAACCCATAGGGACAGTGTTTTGTGACCATTGCAGATATACAAGGGGAGGCGATTCGATATTTTGAGAGATATTTCACCAACATCAGGGTTAGTTTGTGTCTCACAAAATATGGAGCATTGATGAATATCCATGGATGTTTGATGAGGCTAAAAATGCACATATGTGCCAACCGATTATTCGGGATGAAGTAATGAAGGTACTGCACTCCTTTGCCTGGGACAAGAGTCTAAGTCTAGATGGATGGATGATGGAACTTTTTCATATTTCTCTAAGGTGATGTTATAGGATATTATAGATATGGTTTGGGACTCACAAAAAGAAGGGGATGTTCATGGTGCTATAAATACTACATTCATTGTGTTGTTTCGGAAGTGTGATCAATGTCATACTTTTCAGGATTTTCACCTCATCTCATTGTGTAACATCTCATAGAAAATAATTTCTAAGACTATTGTTGAGAGACTAAAAGGGGTATTTTCCAGAGACATCAGTCAAGAACAATATGTCTTCTTTCACAATAGGTTGATTCATGACGTTGTTGCAACTACTCAAGAAATTATACACTCCATCGAGTTGAAACATATTGAGGCCTTGGTTATGAAAATTGATCTTCAAAAGGCATATGATTGTGTCGACTAGGATTTTCTGAGAATGGTATGTATGAAAACATGCTTATATATTTATTCCATTGAGTGGATCATGGTATGTATATCCAACACACATTTTGATGTTCTCATCAATGAGAAACCATCTTGGTTCTTCTTGCTTAGCAAGTAGGCCCTGTGGTCACATGGTCCTCGCTTATTTATATTTCCATTGGAATTATCCTAAATTTCAAAATTCATGGGTGCCATTAGGGGATGACATTGTAAGAACTGCACCTTCATGGTGACCATGTAGCCTACAATTTTTTTGACATATTGATTTTTGACTTGCCAATATTTTCCACTGGTTGTATCTTTGAGACACTCTTTGGACTGAAGCTGACCCAGCAACTAGGATTGTGCAGTCATGACAAATCACGTACCACCTTGTGAAGTGATCCTATTATTATTAGATAGTTATGTGAGGTTTTTCATTATGGAAATGGGCCGTTGCTGTAGGGTTTCACGTACCTTGGGTTTCACCTGAAACCATGCACATACATCGTGGTTGACTAGTATTGGCTCATTGATAAGTACCGAAGGAATTTTGATAAGTGGACCTTCAGATGAATTTCACTTGGTGGCCAGTATATCCTCACATAGTTGGTTTTGCACATCATTCCGATGGCTATGATTAAACATATATGATCCATTATGGCCCGTTTTATATGGGGGGAAAGACAAGCGCATGGAAAGCATCATTTGGCATGCTAGGATATTATTAATGTTGCTAAATAATAGTGTGGCTGGGGATTACTTTACATTGAGCTATTTGGGAAGGAACTTGTGCTGAAATCACTGTGGAGGGATCTCAAGATGAAGGGGTGTTGGATGGATATCAATCTGCATAAGTATTTAGAAGGGAAAATTGCCGAAGAGTGGTACTAGAAGGGTACATTAGGGAGAAAAACAATTCACTTATTTGGTATATCTTTAGGAAGATATGGCCACTTTTCAGGAAGCATCTATGTTGGGCACTTGGGGTAGGTGCTAGTATCATCATTGGAACTGATAATATCTAGGGGAATGAGGGGGTTCATCTAATGAGTAGGGAGATGGTACAAGTATTACAGATGCAAGGATATTTATATTATTTCTAGATCATTAAACAATGGATGAATACCATGCCCATTTGGCAGGGGAACATGGAGCTTGGGCTAACTAGCGACATGGACAAGGAGTGGTGTATGCATATTTCTGATTTGCGTTGCACAGGTATACAATGCTCTGCTGGGGGGGATCATCTGATTTGGGGTGGCACACTTGTAAACAATTGTGCCTTAAGTCATGAAACATACATATTTGTATACACTTGCCTCCAACATTAAGGCTTGGTTGTAAGCTCTCCTTTTTTAATTTATTAATAATAACATCTGATGTTTTATTTCTATATTTGTCTACATGATTATGCAAATATTTTGGTGCTCCTTGATCTGTTAGATAGCTAGTGTTTACATTTATTATATATTGTATCGTGTTTGATGTTGTCTCTTGATCATCCACAAGTATTCACGCACCATTAGTGGTAGGAAGCGGGCCTACAAGGATTGTGGATCGATGTCACCATCAACAAATCCAAGAATAACGATTAGAAAAAGGTATTTATATCTCTTTCCTCTTTTCATTGTATGCATTAGTCAAGAAAGCTTATGTTAGAAATAATCACGTGTTGCTAAATCCACTCTAGGGCTAGAGAGTTCGCCTCTGTCTGTAGAGGGGATTTATCTTGACAATAAGTACGATCAAGTAGAGGGTGGTGGAATAATTGATCTCTAATCACAGATTGATTATTCTGGGGTGGCAGTTTGAACGAGCACTTTTTGGGATACCCTTTAAGTTCAACATAACTTGGCTAGAGGATGTAGATTTTGTGGCAATGACGTTAGGTATTTGGAGGCAACACCACCATGAAATTGGTATCTTTCCCATGGTTCATATGGTACCACACTACAAATACTTAAGTCTCAGGTGTGATTGTGGGAAAGAGAGAAGAAGAAACACCTGTTGGTTGAACTAAACTAGAATATTGTGGAGTTTGTGTTCATATTTAAGGAGTTGGATGTCGGGCACATATCGACTGCACGATGGGATAGATTGAAGGAGTTGGAGGGTCGAAAAAGGAATATTATATTAATTCATGAACATACTTGGCAGTTGAAGAGTAGGGCCACTTGGCTCAGTGCGGGGGATTAGAACACTAATTAATTTCATAACTACGCCAATATGCACAGGAAGGAAAACACCATTTGGGAGATATCGAACCCATAGGGACAATGTTTTGTGACCATTTCAAATATACAAGGGGAGGGGATTCGATATTTTGAGAGATATTTCGCCAACATCAGGGTTAGTTTGTGTCTCACAAAATATGGAGCATTGATGAATATCCATGGATGTTTGATGAGGCTAAAAATGCACATATGTGCCAACCGATTATTCGGGATGAAGTAATGAAGGTACTGCACTCCTTTGCCTGGGACAAGAGTCTAAGTCTAGATGGATGGATGATGGAACTTTTTCATATTTCTCTAAGGTGATGTTATAGGATATTATAGATATGGTTTGGGACTCACAAAAAGAAGGGGATGTTCATGGTGCTATAAATACTACATTCATTGTGTTGTTTCGGAAGTGTGATCAATGTCATACTTTTCAGGATTTTCACCTCATCTCATTGTGTAACATCTCATAGAAAATAATTTCTAAGACTATTGTTGAGAGACTAAAAGGGGTATTTTCCAGAGACATCAGTCAAGAACAATATGTCTTCTTTCACAATAGGTTGATTCATGACGTTGTTGCAACTACTCAAGAAATTATACACTCCATCGAGTTGAAACATATTGAGGCCTTGGTTATGAAAATTGATCTTCGAAAGGCATATGATTGTGTCGACTAGGATTTTCTAAGAATGGTATGTATGAAAACATGCTTATATATTTATTCCATTGAGTGGATCATGGTATGTATATCCAACACACATTTTGATGTTCTCATCAATGAGAAACCATCTTGGTTCTTCTCGGCTAGCAGAGGCCTCAGGCAGGGTTGTGCTTTGTCCTCGCTTTTATTTATATTCGTTATGGACTATCTCAGTCTCAAAATTCATGGTGCCATTAGGGATGGACATTGTAAAGGAATCAAAATTTCACAGGACCATGTAGCTTCTCATAATTTTTTTGATGACATATTGATTTTTGGTTTGCTAATATTTTCTCAATGGTTGTATCTTTGAGACACCTTGGATCGTTTTGGGCAAGCAACGAGGATTGTGGAAAATGGGGATAAATCACATGTACTACACTCGGCAAGTGATCCTATTATTATTAGATAGTTATGTGAGGTTTTTCATTATGGACATGGGCCGTTGCTGTAGGGTTTCACGTACCTTGGGTTTCACCTGAAACCATGCACATACATTGTGGTTGACTAGTATTGGCTCATTGATAAGTACCGAAGGAATTTTGATAAGTGGACCTTAAGATGAATTTCACTTGGTGGCCAGTATATCCTCACACAGTTGGTTTTGCACATCATTCCGATGGCTATCATTAAACATATATGATCCATTATGGCCCGTTTTATATGGGGGGACATACAAGCGCATGGAAAGCATCATTTGGCATGCTAGGATATTATTAATGTTGCTAAATAATAGTGTGGCTGGGGATTACTTTACATTGAGCTATTTGGGAAGGAACTTGTGCTGAAATTACTGTGGAGGGATCTCAAGATGAAGGGGTGTTGGATGGAGATCAAACTGCATAAGTATTTAGAAGGGAAAATTGCCGAAGAGTGGTACTAGAAGGGTACATTAGGGAGAAAAAACAGGTCACTTATTTGGTATATCTTTAGGAAGATATGGCCACTTTTCAGGAAGCATCTATGTTGGGCACTTGGGGTAGGTGCTAGTATCATCATTGGAACTGATAATATCTAGGGGAATGAGGGGGTTCATCTAATGAGTAGGGAGATGGTACAAGTATTACAAATGCAAGGATATTTATATTATTTCTAGATCATTAAACAATGGATGAATACCATGCCCATTTGGCAGGGGAACATGGAGCTTGGGCTAACTAGCGACATGGAAAAGGAGTGGTGTATGTATATTTTTTATTTGCGTTGCACAGGTATACAATGCTCTGCTGGGGGGGATCATCTGATTTGGGGTGGCACACTTGTAAACAATTGTGCCTTAAGTCATGAAACATACATATTTGTATACACTTGTATTTGGGGTAGGATGCACCATAGTTGGTTTAAGAAGATCTAGAAGCTCAATATCCCAGTGAAGATTATACTTTTTTACTGGCTTGTTTGGTGAAAAAAATAATATTACATGGGATAATTTGTGTAAGAGGGGTTTCTTAGCACCGGGTCCATGCATATTATTTGGTATGGAGGGGGAGAGGAATGTACACCTGTTCTATATGTGTACTGTGTCACTACATGTATGGAAATTGTGTTTAATCACTTGAAATTACCGTTTCATCAGTTTGTGTATGCTATTGATTGTGCGGGATGGTGGATGGCCACTGGGACACAGATGGGATCCATACCACTGTATTTTCATTGGTTGATTTGGAACACAAGAAACTGTATGATATTATAGGATCTGCCCATACATCCTGCTATGGTGGCACAAAACATTATGACTTTTTGGAGTGGTTTTAGGCCCATGACCTTGCCTTCGTGGGATCTCTCTCTTCGGTTGAGACTGCATCGGATGACATACCTTGCTGGATATTTTGACGGAGCAACACAAAATTATTGTTGTGTTTGTGGGCCTCGGCTTAAACTGGACACGAGATGCCACTATAATTTTTTTTGGAATGGGGGATAGGTTACTAATACCTGGGCTGAGGTATTGGCATTGTGGGGTTTAATGTGGTTCGTGCGAAAATTATGTGTTGAAAAGTTGACTGTATTTGGGGATTCATAGGTGGTAATTAATTACATGAAAAATACAAATACACTATCCACTCCACAGATAATACATTGACTCGACAGGATCAGAGGATTACGTGACTCCTTCAGCCAAATTGATATTTTTCATGTCAAATACCGGGTTTGAAAAATAATATGGCTTCATGTACTACCAGCTGTTTGTGGGTGGCATTGTGCATGCACAGGGTTCTGTACTTATTCACTGATTAGGATCTATGGTTAACCTTTTTGCTTCATATCTCTGTTTTTGGGACATACTAGTGTTACTAGTGCTGCGTATTGGCACATATTTTTGATTTTTTACGTAATTTTTGGGTGGTATAGTTAATTTGAATTTCCCTATGTTTATGGAGGCTAGATGCTAGGACAAGTTTATG
The DNA here is from genome assembly GCA_034641835.2 of Pinus albicaulis. Classification (NCBI taxonomy): domain Eukaryota; kingdom Viridiplantae; phylum Streptophyta; class Pinopsida; order Pinales; family Pinaceae; genus Pinus; species Pinus albicaulis. The sequence continues at coordinate 253,457,024 of CM076577.1, read as the reverse complement.
TTTTTTTTCTGAAAATTTTTGGATAGATTTGTATATGGTTTGGGAACTTTGATTTTTCCGAGTTATTCTTGCAAGCATGCAATTTTATGATTCTATAGTTATGGAGTATTTTGATATATATGTTTATTGCACTAGTACATTATATACACCAATAGTCTTTTTTCCTTTGGGAAAAAAAAAAAAAAACTAACTTTGCTCAATGAATTCATTAGGTTCTCTTTCAATTATAATTACGAGCTTGGTGTGCATTCATTTACACTTTACCTGTCCATTTTCATTGTTAATTATTTTTTCTTGGATTATAGATTTGAATTTATGCAGTTGTAATTCATAATACTTGGAAACATTGCAAGTAGGCTAGTGCGGTTTATGCCCTTTGACAACATTGTACAATTAAACAGACCACAACAAAATCATTGTTACAACTTGTGGGACTGATAAAATATGGCATCCTCAAAATATCTCAGACCAAACAATATGCACTCAACCTTGCACAGGGTTTTACCCTACGTTGTATTATATCTTCAATTTTGTTTTTTTGTTTCTTTATCTCAATTATGGGATCACAATAAATTTCCAGGGTAAATTACAATCCTTGTGGTTTCTTCAATTTTGTTTGCTTAAAAGGCCTTGAAAATCTTAACCATTCGTTTCCTCAAACGATCTCATATCAACAATAACTTTGTTGGCTTGAGGGGTCCTGACCCAATTCAGAGTTTATCGCGCAACCAACAAACCCTCCAACTACTGGCCCTTTATGCAATGAACTGCTTGTGCAGATCAAAGTCTCACTTGAAGCAGTATGGGGGGGTGCTGGAACCAGGTTTCCGCACCCTGAGGAAGAAATTAATGTGGTAGCCCTAAACATGTTTATAACATAACTCGTTGTAGATTAGAAATAGATGCACACAAATACATATCAATACTTATCAGATCAGCGTGTCATGAATACAGATAATGCATAAACTGATGGATCATAGATCACTTCGTCGCAGATAACTAACAAAAGAACCAGATCTTCACAAGGCGCAATAACTTAAGCATATCTACTCATGTATTCAACCATTAACATATAATCATGCATAAGAACATATTTACTTGCGAAGATATAATTAAGCATAACATAAGTAAAGCGATCTCAAAGAAGTAACAGTAAATAGATAGCTGCTAACAAAATTTCTTCGCCAAACGGTGTTTGTATTAGATTAAAAAGTTTAGTATAATCAGACTTTCCCCTTACAATTACCCTTTTGCGCACACAACTAGCGGAGTTTGCACACAGCCAGGACTAGGTCTTCGCGCACAGGGCCAGCAGGAGCCTTTTTACCCAAAAACCCAAACTTAGACTGGAATCCTTACAAAACGTTCATGAACATAAGCATGAAATTTCTTTCTTTACTAGACTCGATCTATCTATATTTATACCAATCTACACGCAAATAATATGGTCTCAAACCATGGTTTGAGGCCCACAATTTACCCTTATAACACATTTACATAAATGAGGGACTTTGACCCACCCCAAATCCCCTTGACCTTTCTGCACAATGCGCATATACAAAAATATATACAAAAAGTTACTAAAAAATGCACCCCAGGGGATTACGCTCCAATAGCCCCCCAAGACAAACCTGTGACTCGTCCTGAGTCACTGTTTGGTTAGGTCCTTCATCTTTGCTTAGAGTGCAATGATAGAATTTTTTAGTGGAAGCACCACCTCAAGACTATGCGCAAAAGTTCCCTGCACTTTAGTGACAAATTTATCTGTAGTGGGCCATTAAGTGGCATGTTCAATGATTCTATGAGTTATTTGAATGGTATTCAATGTGCCATCCAATGTTTGTGACAACAGCAGAGCCTCCTCGGTCCACAACTGCATCCTTTCCTCAAGCAAATGTTCTCTTCGGCGCAGGTCCTCAATTTCAGTCTGAATTACTTGACCCTCCTGTAGGTGGGCAAGGCACTATGCAATCACGAGGGTGGGCGCTGCCTTCCTGATATCTACAAATTGTTGCTCCTTTACGCGCAAATCATTTTTCAGCTGTTGTACCATTGGGTCATTCTGAACTAAAGTCCAAACACCCATGGCCTTGTCCAAAATTTGACTGCACTATGTGACTACGAAAACAATGCTCTCTGTAGCTTGTTTTACCTCGACAAACCTCTTTGCTCTGAATTCTGGTGGGGCTTTTGGTTGCAAATTAAATGAAATTTGGAAATATGGTCTTTAAATTCAGCTTGGGTAGTTTAGACTTCTGCGCATGAGGCCTTCAATGCAGCAACCAGCCCTTCTAACTTCTCTACTGGGGAAATTGTGGCGGGGATTGCTGGCACATCGCTGCTTACCTGATTGATCTTATCCTCTAGTGTAGTGCCTTGGGCCTCTGAGGTGGGGCATGCTTCCTCTACGGTCTGCTGTTTCTGGTGAGCTTTGAAAGCCTACTACTGTGACTATACTGTAGTGGTGTGGGCATGGGCTTTGCGGAACGGGAGCTCATCCACAATCATATTGTGGATCAAATGAAATTTCTCTGTAGGAAAAACAGATAAGTTAACATTTATATCACCACAACCTCATAGTTGAATGCGTCGACTGGTTGATTCTATATGGATGGCCGGCTTAGGGATTTGAATGAGACGACTGTCCCTAGTTGGAGGTAGGATTGTATTGAGAAGCTACATGCTCGCTTGCATCTGGCTCGCTTGTGCAACGCTCGCCTAAATTAGGCTCGCTTGAAATTTGAGTTCTTGAATACTAACCTGTACCCCATCGAGCGCAACCTTGTACTATGCTTCTATGTTTGTCCAAATATCTTATGTTGATGTCATTACCATGTTGCCTATTTTGTTGAAATCATCTTCGGTTAGCATCAACTCTTCTTCTCAAGTGGCCTTAGAGCCTTTTCGTTTCTTCCTGGATCCTCTCATGGCCTGAGAACTATGCTTTTTGACCTTGGAAGCCTGAACTTCCACCTGTTACATGTCTCTTTAGGCGCAACACCATTCTGCACAGGTTTTGTGTCTGTTTCTAGATCAATCGTTTTGCCAGTTGTAGTCGGCGTGGTTTCTTTTTCTATGGTTTTTTTAATCGTTTTCATACCAGTGTGAGGCTTGGTAGGCGCGTTCAGAATAGATGTAGATGCACCTTCTATGGTGCACATCTCCAGCCAAGCTGGCGGCCACTCTGCAGTGATGCGTAGCAAGTTGTCCTCAGTGACAAGATAAGGAAATTCATACCAAAATCCTTCGACTACGCCCTTCACTCAGATGTGAATGTTGTGGAAAGTGGCCTTAAAATCTGCAATCAACTTGTACTACTCATACAAAGTTGGAGAGAGTCATGGTTTGGAATGGATCGCTTGAAATATAGAAGCATTGAACAAGACCCATAATATCTTGTTTTCCATAATGCGCTCGGGGATGGAGGAATTCCATAGTGTGGCATATCGTGCGGCTTGGCACATTTGCGGCTCTATATCAGGAAATTGTGTTTCCTCTGGGGTCTTCCAGCCAATTAGGGCTATCAGTAGCATAAGCCAAGAATAATATAAGTGCTTGTCATCCTCTTGTACTTCATGCATGTTCTCCAAGAACTCTTTACATAAATATTGAGCCCAATTATATATTACTCCCTTCTTGCATTGTCTTGCAAGTGCAATGACTTGCGCAGGAACCTCCTTAGGTCGACACTTCGGAATCATCTTGAAAGCCAAGATGAGCATCCCAAATTGAATGGTTGGATCGTTGATTTCGCTGACTACAAATCCTTTGTTGTGGCGCGATACCTATTAGGTCGTTTTATTTTGTCTGCTGCCTTCTTTTCTTGTGCTTTTCCTCTAAATTCAGCCACGGGATCTACGCCTTGGTTAGGAAGGTTGGTGATCCAATGGATTAGTGCAGCATTAATGGGTATGTGCTTGCCCAACCATAATGATTCATCATGTACTAGCGTGAGAAATTTGCACAAACAAATATCATTTATCGGGTTGCGCTCGAAATGTGGGACTTGTAATAAGTTCAGAAGCCATGCCTTGTGCAGGCCCAACGCCCATCATTGTGGCTCCATGCGCACAAGCCCCCCCTCATATGGTACACAGTATAATAACACTTAGGCACAATATTAGGGAACTTATCAACATCCGCGAGGTCTGAATCCTCCATCCTCAACTGTGGCACTTTAGCGAACATGTCGCCTTCAAGGGAGACATTCTCCGGAATTAAGGGCATGTTAATGTAAGACCTCACTTTGTCAAGATCCTTCGAGACCTTGACAGATGCCTTGCACAGTCTGACATAGGTCAGAAACTGCGAGAATGGGGCCACTTAGACTAGATCCTACTCCTCCTCCATGATGGTCTCAGGGAGCTCCGGCATGGGTCTCTTTTGGCGCTCAACCGCAGTGGAGCGTGGCTTCGAAGTATTTTCCCTAGGGGACTTACGGGTCCTCGACGTCTGACCCTTCTTAGTCTTTGCAGGCACAGGTGTCTCAGTGACCGGCGCAGGAGGATCCTCTTTCAGGCATGTAGTTTTCATGCTTGGCGGGATAATGTAACCAAGACCCCTACGGCACAACACCTCAAATCCTAGATCCAGACCAGACATAGACAATGAATAAGATGCAAAAAGAAAAGAGTTCAAGGTCGAAAATTCACACATAAAGCAAAGGGAACTATTTTGACCCCCTAGGTCATATTTATAGTTTTAGCACATCTTCAAAAATCCCTTTTTCATTAATGTGTCTCCATAAATGACAAAACCGTTCCAAATATGGTAAAATCCCCTCATTAAATGTAACCTAGACGGTCCCTTAAATGGTAATAACACTGTCTTTTCTATATTTACTATTCCAACAACTAGATTTTGGCACTTCTGTGACCTAGTCAATATCCTCGCGCAGCTACCACACGCGTGTCACACCTTTCTGTGCATCCACCATCCCTTCTGTGCAAATCCAATACTCCAGCCATATAGTCATTTGGTGCATGCAGGGATAAGGTCATCCATGTATGGATTCCATTTCCATACCTGAGAAGATATTCGTTTCTCAGCGTGGCCACGCGCACTTCACCTCCATCGATGATTTATTTAACAACATATGGCCCTAACCAATGCATCTTCAACTTCCCTGGTGTAAGTACCAACCCTATACAATAAAATAGGGATAAAACCATAAGCATACAACATTGGAAACTCAGAAATATTAATCACTTATATCAACATCGATGAATTTAACTTCATTGCACATACATATATTTTACATGTAAATTATAGGCACAAGTCAGTCATATAAAGAAAACATTATAAATAAAATATGTACCATTCACCAGGAGACGAGATTCAATCTTGAATTTCACTACTCATACTCCCTTGTTGTTGTCTACCTCCAAGCATGAATGTTGTCATGCTTAATCTGAATATAATGACCCACTGGTTGACCTCCCATCCTATTCCTTGGGTACTCTCCTTCCTCGCGGACCCCTGAGCTGCAATGGGGTTGTACAATGAAGGAAATGTGCTAGCTGATAGAGGTGAGCACTCCTTGGCTCAAGAGTCCCCTCTCTAAATTCTTCTACCTCACCAAACTCAACTATAGCTCGTAACCACTAACAATGACATAATATCCTCCATCCAATAATAGGGTAAGCTGAAAAGTCTTTTTTCCCATGGCTTGTCCCTTCTTTTATAGTAGGATTAAGAGGTGACACTTGGAATTTCATGCATAATTAATTATTTTTATTAACCTAAAATTTGATTATTCACCCACCCATGTGTCACCATCTCACCCAGACTCTCCAAAATCATTTACTTAAATAATAATTTAAAATAGTATTTTCCTCACCCAAACAATGCTTCCTATTTCTTCTCCTAGTTGTTTCTTTATTCCTCATTTTCTACTGCTTAATTTGTGTTTATTAATGAAGTTAATTGATAAGTCTTAGATTTGGTCCCCTAACTACCTCCTACTTTAACTCAATTTTCCTCTCAGATGGATATTCTTATGTTGGCTCTTGCCACATGGAGGTTCTATAAATTTCTCCAATTTTAATTTATTAATCTTATTTTAATTCACCACCCTATTCTCTTAATGAAGTTTTTAACTATTTTATGATTAATATGTATACTTAACTCTATGCCCTTCTTTCCCCCTTTTGCCTAATTAATTTACTTATGTACATTATCCACTTAATATTTTGTTTTAACATGGAAAGGGTAGAGTTACCAGGGTAAAATATTTATTTCTTCCTATTCTTCCCTTATCCTAATTTTTATTCTTGATTTAATTTCCTTGGTTATAACATCATTTACCACTTGATATGAATTAGTAGGGTTTTCATATCTTGATTATATTTATTAGTTTCTTTTTACTGATGTAGAGGGTGTCAAGTTGGTCATGCCCTTCAAGAAATTCCATTCGAAGTTCCAAGGGTGCCATGCCTAACAATTTATTTATGATGCCAAGGGTGCCAAGTCGGTCATGCCATTCAAGAACTTCTCTTAAATTTCCAAGGGTGCCACACCACTTGCCCTTCAAGCATCCAGTGGCTACGAGGGGAGATTATAGGTGCAATGATAGAGACCACTATCATCTTGTATGTCGTCTGCTATAGTGAGACTAATGGTGTTGGGGATCAAGGAATCCACCTTGATGCGCGCCCCCTAGAAAATCCTTGTGAGCGACCAAAATTTGGGACCTGCCCCCACGACATTGTGATCTTCAAAGCGAAGGTGTTTCGACGTTTCCAACCTAAGTCACGATGGGAGTGCTAGTAGGTGAGATCAAGGACACTGTCCCACCCCTCCCATGCAATTCCATCCAATTGTACAACCCCATCACCCATATGTGAGTCATTCGGCCAAGCAATTAACATGTTCCTGCAACCAAAGACATATCATCAGAGTATATATATATATATAGAAAGTTTCAAACTGAACATAGAATTTCAAAGACAAAATATTAGTTTCCATCAAAACCAGATGTTATAGATTTCATATTTCTGTGGTGTGAGTTTTGAGTAGCTGAATTCGGAATATCCACAGTGTGCATTTTTGCATCTACGTTTCGGGTCTAGAACAAGACCCATCATCAGGACAAATCCTGTCAAAAAGAGAGGAGGTCAAAGTTCATAAATATACCAAAGGAGTGCATGAGGTAGGCCGACCAACCATAAAATAATCAATATTTTATAATTTAATAAATAATGTTTTAAATTATAAAATATTGATTATTATGATTGATAAATCCACTCCTTATTATATTTATGAACTTTACCTCCTCTGTTTTTGGGCAGTTTATTTTCTAGACACAGAAAAATGCCTTGTGGAGACACGAATTCAGCTACTCAAAACCAGATGTTGTCAACTCATCATGTGTGAGTGCCTCAGGTGGTTTCCTGTCATACTCAATAATTATCAGTAACAAATTTTCTCAGTGTTAATAATTATCATAATAGCAACATCAACATAACCTATTCATTCACATCGTTGTTCATTTTGAATCAGAACGAATGTAAGTAGCTAACATAGGGGACACATCCATCATGGTTATCATAATCATAACATCAATGGGAAATTAACCTATCCATCAAATCCATCATCATCGTAACATCAGTAGAAAACATACCTATCCATCAAGTCTATCATCATCATGATATGAATAGAGAACATGCACATCCATTAATGCTACAATCATATCAATAGAGAACGTACATAACCATTAATGATGTCATCATCATAGTATCAATAAATAACATACATAACCATCAAATCCACTAATAATAGAGTCATGTGTTCGGATCCTCAACTTAAGGCCCTCAAATAATAAAGTGCAGCCCTTAGGGCTAAATAATGTTAATGTCATATTACTGCCAATCAACTAGAGCAGGGCACTACATCTGGGTGGCGTGAAAAATTATTGTCATACAACAAGACCAAATCATCTTCCTTAAATACATTTTTCACGCGCCTTCTGAACTTGCTGGTGGAGATTGGAAATAAAGCGATCTTCTTCAAGTGCAACCAATTGTGACAACCGTTCCTCCATGGCATATGCTTCTTCCATATTTTTGAATGTTGCAATGTTAAAAATGGGAACAATGTATTCCATTGCAACACAAATTCTTACCCATATACCATCCTGAATGGTGTCCTTCCAGTCAACTTTTTACATGTGGTTTGATATGCCTAGAGAACTGCAGGTATGCGCTCATTGTAAAAAATTACAAATAATTGCAATGATAGATTTATTTCTCCTACTTATTATTTCAATAATTTATTATTTATAAATCTTCAGAAAAATATCGAAATAAATACTACTGCAACATTCACAAATACATATGCAGAGAAATAAAAAATAGAGAACATAAGCGCAAGAATCAATCACATGTACACATTAATTTTTGGGCAATTGTCCCCGGAAAATCCCAATATGGAAAAAACGGTGCAACAGATGAGGTTTTTATTAATTATTCAGCAAATGATATCTTTACAGGGAAAATATATGGTAGATAAATTATGAAACACTCGAGACTGAATTTCTGGCTTACTTGAAAAATTCTCTGACACCTAGAACAACCCTTGCATGCCCCTGTGTATCTCTGCGTGATTCACTGCGTAGTCGCAGTGCTGGAATACGTGAGTCTACGTGGAGATTGTGTGGGTTATCTGTGCTGCAGCCTCCAGTGAACCATTGCTACCCTATGACCCTGATCTCGATCACCACTAACCTCCTCCTTCTGCTTCTGCAACTATTCGCCCTGTAACTCTCCCACTGAGATGAATTCTACATCATAATGGATCTCCTTCAGGTACTGAGTGTATGCCCGACTTGTTTTCCAAGTGACCCTCAAGCCTTATTTTATAATCTTCCCACTGGAGAACCAACGACCTAGATTAAAATATTAATCAATGGCTAAGATTAAAATTTGACTTGATCCATGTTTTCTAGAAGATTCACACTCTGACTTATTAATACCCTTTAATCATTTCATTTCCCTCAGTTTAGACTTAGGGTCTTCATTAATTATTTTAATAAGTCATGAACCGAGTGGAATTTTCACAAACTGTTTTTGGGTTCTTTGGAATGCTATTGTCTAAGCCTCCCTGCAAAGTTTGAGACTTTGAACACTTCCAAATGATACAAAAATAAACACTCCCTCGTAGCGAGGATGGTGTTCCAACAATATGCCTACTGCATGTTGCGCTGATCCTGAAGCACCCTTTGCACTGCTGATCTTAGGACTTTACCCCCCCATATATTGCATTGCTGCCTCCTATACTGCTTCCTTTGACACTGCCACTGTCACTTGCTTCCTCTGTACCACATCTCCCTCTGAATATTGAATCTTCCATTCTTGCTATAGGAAGGGATTCTTCAACATCCCCATCTTCTCTATGAAGTAGACAAACTTTGTCTTTCCTAGAGCCTTTGTGAGGATGTCTGCCACATGTTCTCCTGTTGGAGTGTATTGCAACTGAACAACTCCACGTTGTACATAGTCCTCGATGAAGTGACACCGGATGTCAATATGTTTCAACCTATCATGAAACATAGGATTCTAAGAGAGCTTTATGCAACTCTGATTATCACATAAGATGATGGTCGCTTCCTCCTTGAGTAGATTCATTAGTAGTTTCCTAAGCCATATGGCTTCGCATGAAGTTGTGATGGATGCCATATACTCTAATTTTGCTGAACTCAGTGCTACAGACTTATGTTTCCTACTCCATTAGGAAGTCATTCCTGATCCTATATTAAAACAATACCCACTTGTACTCTTCTGATAAACTGAACTTCCAGCCTAATTTGCATTAGTGAAACCACTCAACCTGACATCATTGTTGCGGGTGTAATTCAATCTAAGCTCAATTGTCCCTCGAAGGGACCTGAGAATATTCTTGGATGCTTCCTAATGTGCCCTCTTCAGTTCCACCATGAATTGGCTGAGGGTATTAACAACATAACATATGTCTGGCCTTGTATTTACTAGATACATCAATGACCCTATGAGCTCCCTGTACAACATAGGATTAGCCTCATCATCTTCAAACGTTTCGATTTTCCTCAAGTTGGTGATCATTGGAGTGGTCGTGGGCCTAGAATCCTCGATCTGAAATATCTTTAGAATCTCTGTAGTGTATCTTCCTTGACCAAGGAAGTTCTCCCTATTCTGTTGCCAAACTTCCAACCCCAGAATATAGTGCATTCATCCTAGATCCTTCATGTAAAATTCTTCAGCCAAATTCTTCTTGCAATCTATGATGAGCCTTGATGATCTTGTCAAGAACATATCATCCACATACAACACCCATATCAAAGGCTCACTCCCTAATCTTAGATATTAGAGGTTGAGATATGGATCACTCTTGACGAATCCCATCTTCTGCAGGTAGTTTTCAATTTGACCATACCAGGCTCTAGGAGCTTTTCTTATTCCATATAATGCTTTATTCAATCTGAACTCATGAGTTTTCTGATCATGTGTCTCAAATCCTTTAGGTTGTTCTATATACACCTCTTCTTCTATCACATCGTTCAAGAATTCCGTATTGACGTCCATTTGATGAATTTCCCATCCCATTTGTGTAGGAAGGGATATCACAGACCTGATAGATTTGTACTTGGCTACTGGGGCGAAGGTTCTTCATAGTCTATTCCTTCCTTCTGAGCATACCCCTTAGCCACAAACCTGGATTTAAATTTCTTGATGTTGCCGTTTGCAGCATGCTTGATCTTGTAGATCCACTTGGATCGTACAACTGATCTCTCCTAAGGTTTGGGTACTACTTCCAAGACATCATTCATCATGATGGAATTGTACTCTTCCATCATTACATCAACCCACACCTGGTGCTGCACTACTTCCCGAAAATTGGAAGGTTCTCCGACTTGAGCAACCAAGGCTTGATACCTCTTAGTCTGCTTATGTTGTCTCTTCTCATTTCAGGGGATTCCCACAAAGTCCTCTGCATCGTTAAAAATCTGTCAAATTTCCCTTCCCCTTCTTCAACTGGTGGTGGGTGGATTTACCGGCTCTCCTTTTTTAAAATCCTTGGGAGACAAATCCTTTAGATCACTATGCCTTGGAGAGGCCACTGAATTTTCTGCTGCTTGGTGTTGAGGTTGGACCAGAGGCTCTTCCTATGATTGTGTAGCAAAAGGCAGCTCTCGTGATCTTCTAAAGGTCTTCTCCTCCATAAAATTTACATCCCTTCGCACCACCACTTTCCTGCTCTCAATAATGTAGATGCGATAAGCCTTTGAATTCTCACTGTATCCTACCAGATACCCCTTTTCAGTAGTCATCTCCAACTTCTTCCTCTTCTCACTAGGCACATGACAGTAAGTTGTACTACCAAAGATCCTAAAGTGACTTACTTTAGGTTTACTGCCAGTGAAGACACTTTCTGGCGTGATCTTCCCTAGTGCAGCATGAGGAGTCTTGTTTTTAATGTAGAAAACTATATTACACGCTTCAACCCATAGAAATTTGGGCATGTCTTGGTCATACAACATAGCTCTGGTTGCTTCAAAAATAGTCTGATTCTTCCTTTCTCCCACACCAATAAGTTCGGATTGTATGGGACAATCCATTATCTATGTATTCACCACCATTATCTGATCACAACACCTTGATCCACTTCCCTATTAGATTTTCCACTAGAGCCTTGAACTCTTTAAATCGACTGAAGACTTCATCCTTGTTCTTCAAGAATTAGATCCTAGTTTTCTTGGAATGGTCATCAATGAAGGTGACGAAATATTTGGCACTGCTAAGAGCTCTATTGGACATTGACCCACAAATATCTGATTGTATTAGATCCAACACACCCTTGGCACTATAGTTGCTTCTTTGATATGCTCCCATGGAAATACGCACCCCTTGCAGACATCATATCATTTAGTGCTCAGTTCTGGAGAGTTCTTAATGCCCCATGATGAAATGGCCCATTATTATGTGCCATAGCTCATTCAAGTCTGTTTCATCTGCGCGACCAACTAGCTCCTTTGGAGAATCAAGCTGTAGCTTGTACAATTTGTTTCTTCTTATCCCGATCTGTGCCATATTCTTCAAACTGGGGTTCTTGACGTAGACTCTATTTCCAATAAAGTAGACGTCATATCCTCAGTTTTTAAGTTGTGACACTGAGAGTGTATTCATCCCCAAACCCGGCACATGCAATAAATTAGTGGCTTGGATTCTGTTTCCTGCCTTGGTCTGAAAAACTACGATATGTCTCCCAATGGGAATGCACTTTGCTTTATTACCTATGGTTATTTTGAAATTCATATGCTCTTCTTTGTAGTTGAAAAAATAGTCCCGTACTCGTATCATGTGCGCAGAGGCTCCGCTGTCAATATACTAGACATCTGAAGACACAATGCTAGATACACAAGTAAAATCTTCCTCTAGTCTGTATGCCAATACATAGACATCGTGATTCATCTGTTCTATCATGCTTCTTCCCCCTCCTGGAGAACTTTGTGAACCCTTCTGCGTTGTTGCTGCAACAATAGATTTCCATTCACTAATAGATGCCCCCTTTCTGTTATTCATTTCTGGCTTTGATACCATGTGAAAATTTACAAACAATTGCATTGATAAATTTATTTCTCCTACTTATTATTTCAATAAGTTATTATTCAGAAATATTTCGGCAAATATCAAAATAAATACTACTGCAACATTCACAAATATATATATGCAGAGAAATAAACAGTAGAGAACATAAGCATAAGAATCAATCACATGTACACAGTTATTTTTGGACAATTGTCCCCGGAAAAACCCAATGTGGGAAAACTGGTGCACCAAATGAGGGGTTATTTAATTCTTCAAAAAATGATATCTTTATAGGGAAAATATATGACAAATAAATTTTGAAACACCTGAGATTTAATTTTCGGCTTACTCGGAAAATTCTCTGACACCTAGAACAACCCCTGGATGCCCTTGCATCTCTCTGCATAATTTACTGCGCAGTCCCAACGCTAGACTGTGTGAGTCTGCATGGAGACTACGTGGGTTCTCTGCACTGCAGCCTCAAGCTGCCTCCAGTGACCCACTACTTCCCTCTAACCCTGTTCTCAATCACCACTGACCTCATCCTTCTGCTTTTCCCACTACTTTCTCTACAGCTCTCCCACTGAAATTGAATTCTACATCAGAATAGATCTCCTTCGGGTACTGAGTGTATGCCTGACTTGTTTTCCAAGTGACCCTCAAGCCTTATTTTATAATCTTCCTGTTGGAGAACCAATGGCCCAGATTAAAATATTAATCAATGGATAAGATTAAAACTTGACTTGATCCATGCTTTCTAGAATATTCACACTTTGAATTATTAATACCCTTTAATTATTTCATTTCCCTAAGTTTAGACTTAGGGTATTTATTAATTATTTTAATAAGTCATGAACCAAGTGGAATTTCCACAAACTATTTCTGGGTTCTTCATAATGTTGTTGTCTAAGCAACCAGGAAAGTTTAAGACTTTGAACACTTTCGGATGCTGCAAAAATCAACACTCATCCCTATAATTCTGGTTAGCATTGCAAACCTTGGTGAGTGCAGTCTCAAATATCTTGTTGAACACTTCGACCACACTATTTCCCTGTGGGTTATATGGAATGATCTTCTGATGATGAATCTGGAATTCTTCTGTCAATGCTTCAATGGTTTCATTCACAAAGTGTGTTCCTTGATCACTTATTATAAGTTTAGTACATCGAAAGCGAGTCACAATATTCTCGAATATGAACTGTGTAGTTGTATTTGTAGTACAATCATTCACAAGCTTAGATTCATCCCATCTGGTTACATAGTCAGTCACAGCAATTATGTAACAAACACCACTCTTATTTCCAAGAGGGTTAATAGGTCTAACAAATTATATTGCCTATTTCTCAAATCCTTGTAGTGCCACATGTTGATGTAGGGGCTTCTCATATTTGCGCGACGGCTTTCCAGTCCTTTGGCATATATCACATGCAAAACAATTCATGTAGGCATCATTGTGCAATGTGGGCCACCATAACCCAGCTCGCAAAATCTTCAACGTGGATTCCCTCCCTGCATAGTGACCACCAGAAACCCCTCCATGAGCCTCATCTAAGATTGCACGCCTTTCATACTCCAAAACATATCATCGCAGAACTTCGCCTGCACCCATCTTGTACAACTAGATAACAATAATTGTGAAGTCTGATGTGCACAACACGAGCTCTTTCTTCGGTTGTACTGTAAATACTTCAAGTGCACGTCTAGTAGTTAGGAACTGAATAATATCGGGGAAGTGATCGTCAAATACCTTGATCGCAAACAATTGCGCATTTGGTAATCCATCCTCCAAGTTTGTAGGTTCTTCACCAGTCTTAATGTGCAACAGATGGTCTAGCCCATCATTCAGTATTCCTAGTTTCATAATGATATCAAAGTCATACTCCTGGAATAGTAACAACCATTTGAATATCTTCCCCCCAAAAAAGGCTTATTGACCAAGTACTTTAAAGTAGAGTGATCAATAAACATCTTGAAATGTCCCCCTAACTAGTGTTAATTTTGGGCAACTAGGTCCAAACTCCATGTTGCAGTGCTCATATGATGATGACTATATTTTTTTGGGTTCTCTTTCGAAGAGGTGCAAGATTGATATAGATATCATCTTGTTTGGATGAGAAGAACATATATTTTTATTTTATTTTCCACGCATGTGAAATTTTTCAAGGTCAGACTGAATTGTAAAGTAGGCTCACAAGCCCAATAGATGTGTCACACACCCTCATTGATGGATATAAATTGGAGAGACTTGATGTTCATTTTCTCATCATCTCATCACACGCATTCCTCATGATCTTATTGGTTCGTAGATCCTAGAAGAGGCTTATCTCTCTCTCATGTGTGAATGTGGATGCCGAAAATATGGAAGATGCTAAATATGGATACTGGAAATGGATGCCAGAAATATGGATGCCGAAAATATGGATGCCCAAAATGGATGCCGGAAATCTGGATGATGCTAGAAATGGATTCTGAAAATGGATACCAGAAATATGGATGATGCCGGAAATTTGGATGCCAGAAATATGGATGTCGGAAGTATGGACGCTGGAAATATGGATGATGTTGGAAATATGGATGCCGAAAATATGGGTTTCGAAAATATGGATGCCGGAAATATGGATGATGCCAGAAATATGGATGCCAGGAATCCTTTTATTGACTTGCGTTGACTGTTTTTGGAGTTGTCTCATGAGGTGTGTGTGACACTGAAGGATGACTAATATTGTATGTGTTTGTTTGAACCTCAGGGAGGTTGGAAGAGCTGGTTTTACCAACCAAAGTCTTTGCTGGCTAGGATATCCTGTTGACTGTTGTAACAAACATTTCTCTCTATCTTTTTTGGACAAGAAGAATTTTAAATTATGATTTATTATATTGGCTTTTCTTATGTCGATCTATTATTATGTTCTATCAACATTTACTTTCAATGTTTATATGGTTGCTAATTTGAATTGGGCCTATAAGAAAGATTGAATTAAACTGCTTTAAGCATAGAACATACCATGGTTATCTAAATTTAACATGGTATCAGAGGTGAGGAGAAGAAAAAGCCCAAGATAATGTGAAACAAAATCACTGAAAAGGAAGTATTGCCAAGGACCAATGGCCTCGTTAACCTACAAAGGTTTTCAAATCTGATGATAAGTTGAGTGACAAGTCTGATTATCATGCATGGAAGATGTACTTGGATTTGGCATTAGAAGATCAAAATGTCATGGATTTTGTGCAGGGGAAGATTCATGAGCCTCCATCAAATGCAATCCAATCATATTTTATGAGGCTCATGGAAATAAGTAATGATCTCCTTGCCATAGGATAAGAAGTAGCTGATTGAGAGCTCGTCCTCATTGCTCTTGGAGTACTTCCTTGAGACTGGTATGTATTTAACACTACGATTCTTAATAATAATGTGATTCCTTATATTGATGAATTTATGACTAGAATCACTCAAGAGGAGACAAGAATGATGGAGAGAGATCATCCCTCTAATGAGAATGGAGGTGACCCTACTGTCTTCGCCGTTCATGTAAAGAAGAAGAACCATGGTGGCCCGAGAAAAACCATGGAAGAGCGGGGCCCAAAGTAAGGAAGGGAATATGTTAAACTTGTAACAAGACTGGTCACTATGCAAGAGAGTGCCCTAATAGAAGGGAATCCCCAAGGGATGATGACAACAACAACTTTAGGAGGAATGGCAATTAAAGGAACAACAGGTTCAAAGGAAAAAGGAAGGATCCCTCTGATTGTAGTGGAAATGGGAAACCTTTCAAGAGGTCAAGAAATTCCACATATGATGAGTCTAATGTTGTTGATAATAAGAATAATGAATATATTCTTTTATCTACCCTCTCCACTGCATCTCCTCCCAACACCCTAGATGTTTGGTTGATTGATAATGGTGCTTCAAGGAACCTCACTGGTTATAAATAAGCCCTCTTTTATTTGATTGATAAGGATACTAATTTAGAAATTATCTTTGGAGATAATGCCACCTATCCCATGAAAGGGACAAGGACCATGGCCCTTCATCTATCTCAAGGTCAAGTCCTCCACTTACAAGATGTGTTGTACGTACCTGATTTGAAGAAGAAACTTGTGAATATTTAGGCAATGGAAGACAAAGGATTCAAGGCGGAACTTGTTGATGGAAAGGTACGCATCTGGAAGAAGAAATTCAAATAAGCTATTACTATTGGTTTTAGAGTTGATACATTCTACCAGGTTGGAGGAAGTCTATTTGGGGATATGTCAGATACAACTCTTCTAACCGAGTTATGGCACCAGAGGTTTTCACAACTTCATTAAAAATCCCTTCCTGAAGCAAGGAAGGTGGTGACAGGGATGCCCGAGTTTAAAGATGATCATGAAGGTATATGTTAGGGTTGTGCCGAAGGGAAGAATACAAGGACCATTCCCTTCAACTGTCGCAAATACATCTGATGCCTTGCAATTGATTCATTCTGATTTATCTGGTATGCTGCCCATAACATCCTTGGGAGGATGTTTCTTAATACATGACTTTTATATATGACTTCTCACGCAAGACTTGGATATATTTCTTGAAGAAGAAGGACTAAGCACTCAAATGGTTTTGTACCTTCAAGGCCTTGGTGGAAAATTAAAGTTTTGAGGACCGTTAATGGGTCCGAGTATGAGTCGAATGAATTCAATAAATTTTGCAGGGAAGCTGGCATTAAGAGGGAGACCAAAAGTGTGTACACTCCTGAGAAAAATGGTGTTGCTAAAAGAAAGAACAAGACCATTGTGGAAGCTGCCCGTGCCATGCTATATGACCACGGTCTTCCGAAGTTTCTATCGAAGAAGCTGTGAACAATGCTGTGTATGATCAAAATATATGCTTGCATTCCACATTAGACTCCAAGACTCTCGAAGAGTTCTTCTCTGGTAAGAAGCCTCATGTTTCTCATTTTAGAGTTTTTGGTAGGCCTGTTTAATTTCATGTGTCGAAATAAAAGAGAAGCAAGCTGAATGCTTCTAGAAAGAAAGGAATGTTTATGGGCTAAAGTGAAACTTCGAAGGAATTTATAATCTATGTGCTTGGTCAAAGATAAGTGGAGATATTCCACGATGTCACCTTTGATGAAGAAGATGCCCTCATGAAAGTTAGGAATATTCCTAGTTCAAAGGAAGATAATGAAGAAGAATAAGCAGGGAAGCAGGAAGAGCTAAAGGATGAAGCTATGCTCGATGTTGAAGGAACAATGGATCTTATTTATCCACCTCCTTCAAATAAGAGGATACCCTCATGGCTCAGGGACCTTATCGAAGATGCCGAGAGACATATTTCCCCAAGGGGGACATTCTGTGAGAGCAAGAAGCTGAATAGATACCAAGGGTATCTAGCAGCCATGAGTACAATTCTAAAATATGAGCATGTATCATTTGAAGAATCCGTAAAGCATTAGGTTTTTAAGGATGCTGTGCATGAAGAATATGAGTCCATTATGAAGAATTATGTCTGGGAAGTGTTCCCAAGACCGGAGGACAAATGTGTTTTCACCTCGAAATGGATCTTCAAGATCAAGCATGGAGCTGATGGTAGTGCTGAAAAGTACAAGGAAAGATGTTTTGCCTGAGCCTTCTCTCAAAAAGAAGGCATATATTATGATGATATATTTTCACCTATCGCCCACTATACCACCATTCGATCTATCATTGCCCTTACTGCAATGCAAGGATGGAATATCCATCAGATGGATGTGAATATTTTCTTTCTGCATGGTTCAATAAAGGAAGAGGTTTATGTGGAGAAACCTCTAGGGTTCATCATCCAAGATAGAGACACCTATGTATGCAGGTTGAAGAAATCCCTCTATGGGTTGAAGCAAGCCCCCAGGGCTTGGTATGATAGGATAGATAGCTACTTGTTGAAGCTGGGCTTCACTTGAAGTAATGTTGATCCAAATCTTTATTTTAAGGTTGATAGAGAAAGGCCTCTCATTCTAGTTCTCTATGTGGAGAATCTCTTCCTAAGAGTTGTTGAACCTCTCATTCATCAATGTAAGAGGGATCTAGCTTCCGAGTTTGAGATGAAAGACCTAGGACTAATGCATTATTTCCTAGGCTTGGATCTCTTGAAAAGGCCAGGCGAGATTTTCCTTTCTCAAGGAAAATATGTCGTGAAGCTACTCGAGAGATTTGGTATGGTGGACTGTAAGTCTGTGTTGACACCAATGGAACTAAAATTTAAAAACTTGTGTGGAAGCACTACTAGGCCCGAGCTAGGAAATCCCACCGAGTATCAACAAGTCTTAGGGGCCTTGATGTTCTTAGTGAACTTTCATCCGGACGTATATTTTGCAGTGAACACTTTTAGTCAACATATGGTTGAGCCTCATCACATTCATTGGATTGGTGCCAAGAATCTATTAAGATATCTTCGGGGCACAATCAACCATGGGCTAAGATACACTTATGGGAGTTTGAGACTCCATGGATATATTGGTGTCGATTGGGCTGTTAGTGTGGTGGATCGTAAGAGAACATCTGGATGTTGCTTCACCTTGGGTTCTGCTTTGATATCTTAGATGAGCAGGAAAAATAATTTGGTGGCTTTGAGCATCATTGAGGCCGAATACATTGCAGCGAGTATGGCCTGTTGTGAAGTTGTTTGGAAATGTGCTAGATACCACCATTATCGTTTGTGATAACGAGAGTAGGATTCATTTTTATGAAAATCCCATGTTCCATGATCGATCCAAGAATAGGGACCACTTTTTCCGAGACATGGTACAACGAGGCACCACAAGGCTCGATCACATAGGAACTAATGAGGAGGCAGATATTCTCACGAAGCCCCTGGGGAAGGTCAAGTTCCTAACTTTCGATGAGAATATTGGAATCGTGGAAAGACCCTATTGTGAGGGTCATGCTTGAGTTGGAGTATGAGATATAGGAGCTCCGAGGGGCTTAGGAATAGCTTCTTGGAGCTATAAGCACACACGGGGCTAGGCTTGTTGAACCTTATTGCGCTTCAGCCCCACCATTATGATGTTTGAGTTGGTTCACCTTCTCTTTTAACTATGCCCTGCATCCATCCTACCCATGGAATTTCAGACCCATGGGAAGTACCTCTCATTTGGCCAATGAGGTCGGAAATGTGGATAGAGACCAATAAAAAGACTGATGGATGCATCAGATATTGTCGTACTCTCTATGTCTAGGATGGCACGTGTCCAATACCTTGATCTGGGATAAAGTCTGATGAGGTTCTTACCCTCTAAACTGACTTCGGGTGAATAAAATAAATTCAGATTAGTATGTGACTCTTTTGAGTCTATTTAGGTTTTACCCTCTAAACCGACTTCGGGTTAGTAAGCTAACTTCGGGTCAGTAAACTAACTTCACGTTAGTATGTGACTCTTTTTGAGTCTATTAAGGTTTTACCCTCTAGGTTGACTTCGGGTCAGCGGAGTGTGATGTCTTTGTGACTCACCCTCATTTGTTTTCCCTTGAGCCCACAAAGCATGTTACAGTAGGATGATGCAGGAACACACTATGATAGTACACGATGGTACTGATCACTAGATGACATAGGTGGAAAGAGTTCTCCCTAGTTGAGAGGGAGTATAAATTTTGGGAAACTAGGTCCAAACTGCATGTTTCACTACTCATACGATGATGATTATATTTTTGTTAGATTCCTATTTCAGAGAGGTGCAAGATTGATCTAAATATCATATTTTTTGTATGAGAAAAACATAAATTTTGATTTTGTTTTCCACACATGTGCAATTTGTAGTCAGGTCAGCCTGAATTGTAATGTAGACTCACAAGCTTAATAGATGTGTCACACACCCTCATTGATGGAGATAAATTTGAGAGACTTGATTCCCATTTGATCATCATCTCATCACACACATTCCTCATGATCTGATTGGTTCGTATAACCTAGAAGAGGCTTCTCTCTCTCCCACGTGTGAATCTGGATGCCGGAAATCTGGATGTCGGAAATATGGTTGCCAGAAATCTAGATGGCGGAAATATTTATGCCAGAAATATGGATGTCAGAAATCTAGATGCTGGAAATATGAATGATGCTGGAAATGGATATTGGAAATCTGGATGCTGAAAATATGGATGATGCCGGAAATGGATGCTGGAAATCTAGATGTCGGAAACCCTTTTGTTGACTTGCATTGACTGTTTTGGTAGTTGTCTCATGAGGTGTGAGTGACACTGAAGGAAGACTGATATTGTATGTGTTTGATTGAACCTCCGGGAGGTTGGAAGAGTTGGTTTGACCAGCCAAAGTCTTTTCTGGCTAGGGAATCCTGTTGACTATTGTAACAAACATTCTCTCTATCTTTGTTGGACAAGAAGAATTGTAAATTTTGATTTATTATATTGGCTTGTCTTATATCGATCTATTATTATGTTCTATCAACATTTAATTTCAATGATTATGTGATTTCTAATTTGAATTGGGCCTATAAGAAATATTGAAGTAAACTGATTTAAGCATAGAACATACCATGTTTATCTAAATTTAACAACATGTAGTGGCAAAATTTTTGCAGCGCATATACCATCACTAATCCTTCTCTTTTTGTGGTTGAATAATTTTATTTTTCACTTGAGAGCTTCCGACTGGCATAGGAAATAGGGTGATCAATCTCTTCAGCTCCTAACTGTGCTAAAATAGCTCCGAGCGCAATACAGGAGGCATCAACATGCAAATGAAATACCTTATACCAATTTGGAAAGATCAGTATGGGTGCAATGACCATATTTTCCTTCAACAATAAAAATCTTCTAACGTTCCTCATCCCAAAAGAATGTCACATCCCTTTTGAGAATTTTTTCCATGGGTGTGATTATCAGCGCATAACCCTGAATGAACTTTTGATAATACCCAATGTGCCCCAAGATTGAGTGCAGTTGTTTGACATTCACATGTATCTCCATATTAACAATTACTGGGATATTCATGGGATCTACCATCAACCCTTGTTGGAAAACAATGTGTCACAACAGTATCCCGAATGGCACACAAAATATACATTTATTCAAGTTCAGTGAGATATGATACTTTTATAGGTATCTAACATTAAGCACAGATTTTAAACATGCTTTTTCAACAACACAAAAACAATCCAATCATCAAAGTATACTTCCAGGAACTTATGGATAAACTCCTTGAAATCATCTACTACTATGCGTGAGAATATGGCAGGCGCATTCTTCAAGCCAAAGGGAATGACTGTATACTGGAAAGATCCCCATTCTGTTGCAAATGTAGTCTTACTGCGATCTTCTGGCGCAATCTTGATTTGATGATACCCTGAGAAACAATCTGTGAATGAATGAGCTTCTTGTCCTCCAAAATTGTCTAGGATTTCATCATAGAATGGGGTTGGGAATGGATCATGCACACATGCATCATTCAACTATCGCAGATCTACACAGATCTTGATTTATCCTTTTGTCTTATTTTCTTGCACTACCATGAGACTCACCCAATCAGACTCTGTTACCAGCTCCATGATGCCTGTTAGTATGAATCTTTTGTCGGAAAAAGACCACTTTAGCTATGCATAACAAATATCCCTAACATAAAATACGACTGCCAATATCTTCAAATCTGCGGTTAGTTAATCAAGATAAATGTTGCATAAATCCAGATCTATGCGTAAAAAGACATTAAGCAGTAAAAATAAAGTTTTGCTCCATGCATCCAATAGACAAGACAAGAACAATATTTTTGAAAGAATATTTATATTAAGGGCAACTGAGAGGAAAACAAGAAAGGTGTTTCGAATTCTCCTCAATGGGATGGGTTCTTGAAAGTCCTTAACGCTTCAGATTTAGTATTTCTCTCTCTTGTTGGTGTAGAAAACCCAGACAAACATAGAACTCAAAGGGAGCTCACAAAGCAAAAAGTATAGAATGTGACAATGATAATGGCTCAAAGTCAGACCAAGAGCATAGATCCATAGTGATCTAATGAGCAACAAAAGGTGACAAATGAATGAGAAAACCCTTCTATTTATAACAAAATATTGGGTCATTCTAGATCTTGGTGTATGATTAAAATAATATTAACCAAATCTAGATCCACCTTTTATGGAATATTTTATTATATTTGTTGGAGGGAAAAGGCATTTGACTTGGGTCAAATCCATTTATTTATAAATAATAAATAAATAAATGATTTATTTATTATTTTAAGGAAGTGGTTGAATGATAATTAAATAAATAATGATTTATTTAATTCTTTATAAATGATTTAGTCATATTTAACGAGGAATATTATTTAAATAAGATTTACATAATTATTCCTAGAAAATAATAAGTTAAATAAGGATTTATGTAATTAATTTCCTTGTTTTGGGTTAAATATAACTTGGAATAATAATTAAATTATTGTTTAATTGATTATTCCATGAGGAAAATCAAACAAATATAGATTTGTTTAATATTTCCTTTTGGGGTTTCCTATTTAGACCATAAAAAACCTAATAAATGTGTTTTATTAAGTTATTTTACATAGAAAAAGCAATTTTACTTAGGGTAAAATTGGTCTTACATGGTGTACTTGGGTCTATCTAATGATAATAGGTTAGATGACCAAAAATTGGTGTAACAATGCCCGCATCAACCATCTTATCCAGCTCTTCCTTTAACTTCTGCTTATATTTTGGATTCAATCTGTATGAACATTGCTTCACCGAGCGTGCATCAGCTTTCAAAGTGATCTTCATGACTCCCAGCTCTCCAATTATTCCTTTCAACTCCAAGAAATTTGTAGGGAAAAAGTCTCGATACTCTGTCAGTATTTCATCAACCTTTCCTACTATGTCATCATCCCAATAGTCTCCAATATTCGCCAACTTTGGTTTCTCTTCAGATCCAATATTCACCTGCGGAACCTTTAGAGGTTTTGTGACATCTAGTGAAGTGATCGAGGGTCCATCAACTACGCGTTGTCCCTCAGATTTTGTAATGATAATACTCCTTGGGTCTTCTTCATTCTCTTCAACCGTTAGATTTATGAAATTCACAATATCCTTCATCTGTGAATCCCATGTTGGCGAAGTGTGCTCTATCGTAGGTTGTGTTGTGTCAAAGACAACTTCTTGAATGTTATGCAATGATTTACCAATCTTGAAAAACCCACTCTCAAAGTTGAATGTTAGAATGAAAATATCCGTCAGTGCATACCATTCACTAGTACCTCGACGTAGCTCTGTCTCCAAATACCAATTAGTAGGTACCTTCCCCAATGTATGAATGAATATGTAGACCCATTCAGGTCTTGGTTCTACTCCCCATACCTCACTCCATTTAGCCAAATGTCTGCACGGATCATATTTTTCAGGGTAGAATTCTTCCATTCTGATAGTTGGACATTCAAAGCATAATCTCATCATTTGCATTCAATCATCCCAATTGCCCATGTTTTCTTCATGAGTCTCCCACCATCGTGTTGGAGTAGTGAGTAGTCTAAGATCCAATACATGGAATCTCTGTCCTTCTGGGACAGTTCTTTCAAGTTCTCCTAAAAACATATTTACATCAGTTAAACCATCATAATGCGGTAATTCACATACCTATGATGTTATGCATTGAAGAGATCTGGGCACTCGATTGCAGCACAACGTAGATACTTCATGCAACCGGTTCTTCCAGTTCTCCAATTCTTCATCAGAATCTGAGAAGAACGAGTTTTCCTTTCCCCAATTAAGACTTCCATCATTCGTTGGGTTGATCCAATATTTGTTGTGGAGAGTCAAATTATATATATGGTCAATATCATCATCAACGCACACATGTTATGTGTATCTCTGTCCTTCTGCAGGATTTAGGGGAATGATGACTTGGGTTCCAATGTTTTCAAACTCCATTCTTATTTTATTCAGATTTATGATACCATCCATATCAATAGCCCAATCCAATCCTAACAATGCAGGATAGGGGTCGGTATCATCCACAATTTGTATAACTTCGAAATTTTTGAGCACCTTAACACCTTAAATATTGACTACGACCAACGACAACCTTCCTAATGGAATGATTTTTTGTTGATTTTCCATGCGCAGTTGAATGGTAGACCATTCCAGCTTGGGTTCTCCTATGTGCTTCTAGGTTTTCTTAGGTAATACATTCGCATCAAACCCCAGATCTGGAATAACCTGATCCATATCATAAGCATCGATAAGAGTGATCATACACATATCTCGCCCCGTACTCTTCTTATTCTTGTAGATTTTGTTGACAACTTTCTGTTGCATCAACGATTGTTCCTTTTCTGCGCAATTATCTATCAAACCCTGAAGGTTCTCTACCGCCTTTTTTTGCGTAGTAACTTAATGCAAGCTTGTAAAAATGGCTTGATTTATTCATCTACCCCAGCCTCCTTCACGAGTCTACCTGATGTTGATGTGCTTCCCTCTGCAAACCCCTTTCGCGCTTCAACAAAAGTCTTCTTTGCGGATTACAAATCAAATCCATCCTTGTTCTCAGGTGCCTTATGAATCAAAAGGTCAGTATCCAGCTTTTATCCCTTATCCTCATTAGTGGCTGCACTGCTCCTAGTGACCACATTTATGCTAGGATCTTCCTCATGGGTTTATGCTCTGACCATCTGAAGATTCTGCGTCGGAGTTTGCGCCTTTTTCTCCTACATCTTAGCAATTAAAACAGGGAAATATTCTATTACATGGTTAAACTATCTACAATACCTGCATGACTGTCGCGCCATATGTGGGTAGTCGCGCACATAGTGACCATCATCTCTGCAGTCGTAGAAAATAACCTGCCCCATTCCTTGACGAGCTGATCCACCTCCTCTTCCTCTTCCTCTATTCTGAAATCCACTATGCCCAAAAGGGGATTTTGGTGAGGTTGGTTCAGCCTGCATTCTATATATTTCAACTTTGTCCAACATCATGTCTAAAGTGCGATAGTGTTGTTCATCATGTCCCAGAGACGAACATAATCTACAAAACAATTGTTTTAGCTTAGGCTAATACTTTCCGAGCCTTGGATAGAAATATGTTGTATGCAAACCTGTCACCTAACAGATCGTGCACCATACTGGCCTAGCTGCACTATTCAATGGGCTAGGTCCTCCAACGTTCATATAATCATTGAAGACATGACACGGATCCTTATGATTCCCAACAACTTTACATCGTATGCACCAGACCTCTGCACACGCCTCCTTGCCCTTATCTTTGTGCAGATTCCGAATCTCCAAATTCATTGCTTCTAACTGACTCTAAATCTACTGAGTTCCAAGCACAATAGGTGTTGGTATAGCTTCTAATTTCATCGCAATCTCCAGAGACTTGACCTATGTCACAATCTTCTGTTGACCAAAGGGATGGTGTAGATGTGGGAGCAACATATCGATAAATCATTCCTTGTGTTGGGTATTGTCGATAGTGAATCCACCATCTCTGATAGTGTGCTTCAGTCTTTGGTATGCCCCCCACCTAGATTTATTTATCTCCTGGCGAATCTCCTTCAATTCTATAACCAACTGCATATATGATTTAGGCTTCTTGAATTGTTCTTTTAGGGCATCTTTCAACTCATCCAGTGTGGCATTAGGGTTTGATTGTACATATCTGATATACCAATCCAATGCGTGATCTTGGAAAGTAGTGTCTAACTATGCTTTCTTAACATTTTCATTATTAACCTACTGTGCTCTCCATACAACATCAGTGACAAACCAAAATTGCTCAATATTTTCATTTCCAATACCTCTAAAAGTAGGTATTTTCATAGATACAACCATATCTGCGCCCGAGGGAGGTGGAGGTGAAGGTGGAGTGGACGATTTGTGAGATGAGTGTGGAACTGGAGTGGATGGGATCTGAAAGATGGTCAAGGCTCCCTGATTGTTCTGATTCAGTGAAACTTCTTCTTAGGAAACTTCCTCTTCTTCAGAGTGCACAGATTCAATAGATCTACTAGTTGCTGGCTCATCCTCACTATCAGATCTACCCTTGAGAGGATTATAAAAAAATCCTTCTTCTAGGTTTGTGCCGTAAATTCTTCCACTCCGTGTAGTCAAGCCTCTTCGGGACATTCACGCAATATGTTGGCACAAAGAGCCCTGTTCACATAATAGCATCTTCAACAATAACCTCAAAGAGCACAAGAAATTACCTCTAGGACCCTTGAAAAATATTCTTTCTGCTTCAGAGTATGAAAAAAATTGATCAATGGAAAATTCAGTCATAAATCCTTCCAAGATGCGATCGATCCAATGGTCTAACACACGGGTGATCTTATTTCTTGTATTTTATAATTGTTGTATTAATTTAGGAGTCCACTCACTGATTCTGTCATCCTTCACGCATGTATTAAATTTAGTAAATTGTGAAAACCACTCATGCAGCTCAGTTACGAAGGAGCAAAAGAATATCTCGTGAGCTTCTGTATATATGTACTTTTGAACCCACTTTTCAACAGATATCTTAGAACTTCAATTCTCTTGGATCACGAATTCAAGGATCTTTCTATCCAGCTAATCTTGCAATTCATTTTGTGTAGGGTGCCACAACAATAAATATCCCTCAAAATGATCCCGGTCCTGGCAATGGAACCATTTGTTGGCTTGATGGGTCCTAACCCAGGTTCAAAGTTTATCGTGCAACCAACAAACCCTCCAACTATTAGGCATTTTGGCAATGACCTGATTGTGCAAATCAATGTCTCACTCGGAGCAGTATGGGGGGGGGGTGCTAGAACCATGTTTTTGCACCTTGAGGAGGAAATTAATGTGGTAGCCCTAAATAGGTTGATAACATAGCTTGTTGCATATCGAAAACATATGCACACAAATTCAGAGCAATACTTATCATATCAGCTTGTCATGAATACAGAAAATGCATAAACAAATGGACCGTATATCACTTCGTCGTAGATAACTGATAACAGAACCATATCTTCACAAGGCGCAATAACTTAAGTAGATCTACCCATGTATTAAACCATCAACATATACTCATTCATAAAGAACAAATTTACTTGCACAAATATTATTAAGCATAAAATAAGTAAAGCGATCTCAAATCAGTAACAATAAACAAATAGCTATAACAAAATTGCTTCGCCAAACAGTCTTTGTATTAGATTCAAAAATTTAGTATAATCAAACTTTCCCCTTAAAATTACCCTTCTACACACATAGCGAGCGAAGTCCACACACAACCATGACTAGGTCTCTGCACACACAGCTAGCAGGAGCCTTTCTACCCAAAAACCTAGACATAGGCTGGAATCCTTACAAAACGTTCATCAACATAAGCATGATATTTCTTTCTTTACTAGACTCGATCTATCTATATTTATACCAATATTAGCATGCAGGTACTATGGTTTCAAACCATGGTTTGAAACCCATAGTTTACCCTTATAATCCATTTACATAAAAGAGGGACTTTGACCCACCCCGAAGCCCCTTGACCTTTCCATGCAGTGCGCATATCCAAAAATATATACAAAAAGTTACTTAAAAATTCACCCCAGGGGACCTCGCTCCAAAAATGCACTTGACCTTGCACAAGTTTCAACTTTACGTTGTATCTTAGCTTCAATTTGTCTGTGTGTTTCTTTAACTCATTTACGGGAACACAATAAGTTTCCAATGGAATTTACAATCCATTTGGTTTCTTCAATTTTGTTTTCTTGAAAGGCGTTTAAAATTTTAACCACTATTTTGGAAAAAATCCCTATGGAAAGTATGTCTTCTAGAGCTTACCCCATCTCAGGCATGTGGGGAAGACCGGGCATTATTCTCATGTATTTTTTTCTAGATACATTTAATCTTTTATATAATAGAAATATTTTCTTCCAGAGTAGTGATTCAGTTCTATTATTTTTTGTGTTTCGTTACTATGTTTTGTGTTTTAGATTTCTATTTCGGTTCTATTTGTTATCGTTACTGCGTTTTTTTTTTATATTTTCTATTGAGGAGGTGGTATGATATAATGAAATCTAGACTGTAAAGTAAAAATAAATTAGACTGTACAGTACAAAAAAAATAATAGTAATATTCTAAGGTATTAAAAAAATATAGTAAGTTTACCTATATATGTAGACAACACTAAGGAGGAGACTTCAGATAGAGCTGAGCTATGGATACAGAATGACCTGAGGAATTGAAATCATAAAAAATGGAGGAGAATTCAGATAGAGCTAAGTTGAGGATGTAGACCGACCTAAAGAATTAAAATAAAAAGCTACTATAGAATTTGCTGAAGGAATCCACTAGGGGAATTAGAATGAAAATTTTCTTGTTCCACAGAGAGAATTGCAGCAGAGGAATTATTTCTCTGCACATGGCATAGAAAAGGAAATGAATAATTATGTCTTTTCACAAAGCGGAGAAAATAAACATGACAAGGTAAGGAGAACATGTTTCCATGCAATTGAGCAGCCACGTGTAATTCCCTGTGTAATCATGCTATGAATGTGTAATCTAGAAGAAATTCCATGTGCCTATATTTGGTGGTGTAGTCTGGGATACATTTTATAAATATATGACTAATAGACATTTTTAACACAAATCGTTAATGCAAACAGGTTAGGAAACAATTTTTTGACAATACCTTTTTTAACCAAAGGATTTGATCTAATATGTTCCTCTTGCCTCGAGAAGAGGCCAAATAAAAAGGAAAATTATTCATTGGTTGTGAGAATGTACTGTCAATCTCTTATACGGTGGACAAAAAGTGTTTTGATTAAAATTTTAGGTTATGTCTTTTGACATCTTGAGTACTAATATGAAAGACACATTTTGAGACATTTTGATTACTATAGTCTCTTCTGCCTTATGGCAAGGACTAATAAGAGTGAAAGAAAGAGAACAACAAAATCGATCACAACACAAATGAAAGAACATTTAAATGGAAACGAATATAAGATAGAGATGAAATTAAGAATTTAAGAAAGGCAAAAGAAATTGACACATGCTACTACACTCTAGTTTTAGAAGGAAATGGAAGAAAAGTTCATAATAAAATAATTGAAAAAAATGTTTATATTCAACTTTAAACATGAAAATGATCAAATAATTTGATTTCCAACTTTAGGAGGTAATTTCTAGAATATGAAAGGAAAAGACAATACTCAATAATATTCTATATAAAGTAGGGACAAAGAAGAAGATAAGAACATGCATGAAAGATATAATCGTTCTCCAAACCCTAAGCTAAGAGGTGTAGGGTTACAAAACTTGGAGTGAGAGAAGGAAAAAACTATGTAAATGTGTCAAAAATCTTAGGATCTCATCAATCTATATTTGGGGAAAATAAAATCTTGTAGGTTGATTTCTGGGTAGAAGAATGAATAGTGAAATACTAAAGGAATGGACAAAATATAATTTGAGGCTATTGTAGGTTGCATTCCTTAAGTAATAATTTTGATAAAAGGGTGGATGGTCTAATTTTTAGGATTGTGGGAGAAGTTGAAAAAATTATCCAAAATTGGTGGAAGTTAGGAACCCAAATCCTTTTCTTCAAAAAATTGCATTTATATTTTGATGCTAGATCATCTTGACTAGACCACATAAAATTTGAAGGATGGAAAATTATTTTAAAATGCAGGAACTGTGTTGAATATTTCTAGCCCCTAATATGCAAATTGTATAATGTTTGGTGATATTTTTGTAACAATATTACAATTTCTAGTAATTTTATATATTCTTTATAAAAAATAGGTGTTTTTTAAAGTAAAATAATTGTATCTTATAAAATTTGGATGAATGAGTTTTAGAAAAAATGGAAATTAGTGAATCTTTATTTTGGAAAAATCATGGAAAATTAGTTGATCTATCAAAATTTGGCCCCTAAAACTTTCCTTAGATTGGAAATTATCCCAATTTGGGTAAGAATTACAAGAATCCCTTTGGTTCTTTGATCATATTATGTATTTGAGGAAATTTAGAATGCACTTGGCATCTTTTATTAGGAAAATTTGTCTTATTGTTAATCTAGGTACATGGGATTGGCTCAAATACTTGTTGGCCTAGACTTAAGAAGGGGTCTAGTGGAGCCTATGAAAATTAGAAGGAAATATAATGTGTTTCAACAAACCATTAACAATGAAGGCATTCCTTTCGTGCATAATTAGTTCCTTAGATACAAACACCTCACGACCTAGTTCAATTATACAAATTATAGAAAGGTTCGCACAAAAAAGAAGTACTTGAGCATTGTGGAGGAAGAACTAAAGTGGGGAAGAAAAATGCTAGGATGGTGGTGAAATTGGGGGATATTACAGCTTACAAATATCCACAGGAATCAACTTTGGTAGTGAAATAAAAATCCTTGGACACAAGTCAGAATAGAAATCTAATTATGGAAGCAATTAGCAATAGGAAGATCCAACTAAGGAAGTCCTTACCACCCTCTTCTTTAATTAAAATAAAATCCTCTAAAAATTTGGGTTACAAGATTTCTAAAACAAACGTGATGAACATTTGATTCGTTTTCTTTGACTCTCAAGGATTAAAAACCATATCCCCCACCTCCAATTTCTATACATGGGATAAATGAGACCCAAAAAATGAAAATTCCCTTACTAGGACCTTGTAAACCTTAGTATGGATCAAGAAATTATGGATGCTCGTGGAGATTCAACTTTAAATGAGAGTTCAAATTATAACCTTACATTGAGAAGGAAAGTTACTATTTATTTCCCAAGGGAGGTGGTAGGGAGTTTGAGATTCTTAGATGCAAAAGGACTAAAGCTCCACAAAGAGGGAAAAAATCATTTTTGTCACTCCCTCAAAAACAAACAAGTCTATAAATCAAATGTGATAAGCAATCACCCTTGATTGGAGCTCTTAGAGAATCTACCTTTGCAATTGTACTAAAATTCTTTTCTTGACTCTGAATTGCCAAGGGATAGCCAATCCATAACAAAAATTATCCCTTAAAAATATTAATAGAGTCAACAAATCCATATGTCAAATTGTTACAAGAAATTGTGGTTAATGGGAAGGAAATCACCCAGGAATGTAGAAAACTTATTGGGAGTTGGGAATTTGGTTTTATTTATGCAATGTGTAGATTGGGACATAACAAAATTGGATGAGAGGAATTATATTTTACCCTTACTAATTCATGGGCCTTTAGGGTAAATATAGGGAAGTCTTTGTTCCTACATCACCTTTGAAAAGAATTTACTCTATTGAATTTATATGGACCCTATATGGATAAGATGGATTATTGGGACAATAAATTCAAAATGGATTGATGGTTTAGTTTTGATATGGGGGATTTTAATTTTACTATAGGAGCTTCTTATGCTTGGGGAAGAGTTGCACGAGTGGCTTGCTTATTTGGTTATTTTACCAAAAAATTGGAAGAAGTGGGTTTGTTGGATATTAAACCCACTAAATTGTCTTATATATGGAGGAACACAAGAAGAAGGAGTGAGGCATGCATTAAAAAGAGGCTAGACCATTTTTTGATATTTTAATATTTCCTTGAAGTTGTTTGAATCTAACAATGGGTCACATTCGGGGGGTGGGGGGGATTCTGGCCATAATCATATACCATTGGAAGTAGCCCCAACATAAGAGAAACTAGTTAAACCTTTAAATTGAACCCAAAATGGATAGAGGAAGAATTTTCAAAAAATATTAAGGAGGCATGGAAACCCTATCATGGGACCTTAACAGAATATGTTTCCACAAAATTCCACGAAAATGTTAAAGATGCAAACAAGGTGGTAGTGAAATGGGAAAAAAGTAAGAAACCGAAAGGTAAAAGAATTCTTAAGGAAGTGGAGGAATCCTTAACATTATATTACAATAGTGAAGGATTTGGATAAATGTTTGACGAACAAAAATCAAAGGTAAAATTGTTTGAAGACAAAAAGAAAGATATGCTCTTGGAAAAAGAGAAAGAATGAAGACTTAAAAGGAGGTATTTATGGATACAAGTAGGTGATG
Source organism: Pinus albicaulis (assembly GCA_034641835.2). Lineage (NCBI taxonomy): Eukaryota > Viridiplantae > Streptophyta > Pinopsida > Pinales > Pinaceae > Pinus > Pinus albicaulis. The sequence goes on along the minus strand of CM076577.1, from coordinate 253,424,525 downwards.
GAAACACACACACACAAAAAAAAAAAAAAAATCATAGAAATTCAAATTGTAGGAAGAACATAATTTATATATGTAAAATTGAGAGAGAATATAGCTCATGGGAAACACTCTTTAAAGGTATTGTTTCAAAAAGAGTTAACTATTTCACATTCCCCTTCAAGTAGGATTTTAGAGCCATTGTAGTAGAGGTAATAAGATTGTAAAATTCCTATCTAAGTTTTAGCAATCTTGAGGGAAAATAGGCTTTGATGGAGGAATTTGGAAAATAGGAGTTGAATATGACTTACAAAACTTTCAAAATGACAAAATTCTAGGGCTAAATGGCCTAGTTGTGATTTTTTCTTATGATGTTATAATTTTATAGAAGATATCTAAGAAGGGTGGTTGAGGACAAGAAAGCTAAAGGAAAAATCCATGTATATTTTAACACAACGTGTATGGAACTCATCCCAAAAGTTTAGGCCAATTTCATTATGCAACTATAGCTATAAAAAAATCTCTAGGTTGAATGCAAGAATAATAAAAAGGGTTTTGTTGAGGCAAAATTCTAGTAAACAGTTTTTTTTTCTAGGGAAGGAAAATTGTAAATTTTTGTAGATGTTCTATGCTTGATGAAACTTTACTTTTATAACATCAATCACATAAACAGTTAAGTAAAAATGTTGATAGAACATACCAGTGGATCTAAAGAAGACAAACCAGAAACAGGAGAATGTGTTGGTGCGTTACGGTGGTCAGCAGGATGCTTCAACCAGCAAAGTCTTCTTGGTCGACCAACCCAAAATGTGTCACAACAGTCCTCAAATCAATTATCCAGTCAACTCAAAGTCAACCCCAAAAAATTCAACGCAGTCCAGAAAAAGTCAACGCAGGGCAGCAACAATAAAGTTAACGCAGCTCCAACTTCGGTCAACCTTTTTACCTCGATTTTTGTGCCAATGAGTACGACCTTCAAAAATTGAACTCTCCACAAAATTTCAGCTCAAATGGACCATGCGTTGACCAAAGTCAACACTGCTCAAACTTGCCCAGAAACCCTATCTGCAAAAAAATTTGTCCAGAAACCCTAACTGCAGAAATTTTGTCCCTTTTCCAGCTACAGCTACTTCATCCTTTTCCCATGTGAGAACTACTTCTTAGATGCTCGTATCCAATGAGAAGTGTGTGGATGAGATGAGTGAAAATCTCTCCAACGTTGACTGTATTTATATCCATCATTGAGGTGTGTGACACATCTGTTGGAGGTGTAAAACCTTAAGGCCGACCTGCACTTAAATTTATTATAAATAATAAATTCAAAATAAATGTTCTGCTCATCAGATTAAAATCAATTTTATATCGATTTTACACCTCTCCGAAAGAGGAATCCAATACAAATATTGGAATATTCATCTGAGCATCACAAGATGGAGTTTGGACCTAGTTGTCCAAATTTAACACTCCCTTTCAACTAGGGAGAACTCCATCCACCAGTGCAATCAAACATCGTGCGCCATCCCACCGTAACTTGCTTTGCTGGCCTCTTTATTTCAGAATAGAAGTGGGTCAGTCATAAAGACATCATCCCCCGGCTGACAAATTCAGCCCAGAGGTCCAAAACCTCTATCAGACTCATAAAGAGTCTCCAACCAACCCGAAGTTGGTTCATCTGACCCGAAGTCAGGCGAAGGTCCGAGACCACACTATACTTGATCCCAGATCAAGTGGTTGGACCGTGCCATCCTAGATAGAGAGTACGAAAATTTCTAATGCATCCATCAGTATTTGCTACTGGTCTCTAGCTTTTCCCATCTCATTGGCCAAATGAGAGGTACTTCCCATGAGCCCTGAACTCAATGGGTAGGATGCATACAGGGCACAAATAATGAGAGGTGAACCAACTCAATAATCACAACGGTGGGGTCCAAGCACACCAACAAGGTTTGGCAAGCCTAGCCTTGTGGTTGCTCATAGCTCCGAGAAGCTGTCCCCAAAGCCCCCAGAGCTCCTCAAGCTCATCGTCCAACAAGACCCACATCATAGGGTCGTTCCACGATACCAAGTCTCTCACGAAAGTTTAGGAACTTGACCTTCCCCAGGGGCTTAGTGAGAATATCCGTGACCTGCTCATCAGTTCCTATATGATCGAGCCTTACGGTGCCTCGCTGTACCATATCTCGGATTAAATGGTACCTGATATCAATATGCTTGGATCGGTCGTGGAACACATGATTCTCGGTCAAGAGATTCCCACTCTGGTTATCACAGAGTATCACGGTGGTATCTAGCACATGTCCAAACAACTCACTAAAGAGCTTTCACAACCAAACTGCTTCACAACAGGCCATACTTGCTGCAATGTATTCGGCCTCTGCGGTGCTCAAAGCCACCGACTTCTGCTTCCTGCTCATCCATGAAATCGAAGCAGAACCAAGATTGAAGCAGCATCCCGATGTGCTCTTACGATCCACCACACTGCCAGCCCAATCGGCATCAGTATATCCACGGAGTGTCACGCTCCCAGCAGTGTATCTCAGCCCATGGTTTATCGTGCCCCAAAGGTATCTCAGAAGATTCCTGGCACCAACCCAGTGAAAGTGATGAGGTTCAACCATCTGTTGACTCAAAGTGTTCACTGCAAAACATATATCTAGACGGGTGTTCACTAAGAACATCAGGGCCCCTACGAGTTGACGATACTCAGTAGGATTTGCCAATACGGGCCCAGCAGCGCTGCCACTCAACTTCTTGAAGTTGAGTTCCATTGGTGTTGACACGGACTTGCAATCCACCATACCAAATATTTCCAGAAGTTTCACAATATATTTTCCTTGAGAAATTAAAATCTCTCCAGGTCTCTGCCAGACCTCCAGGCCTACGAAGTAGTGCATTAGTCATAGGTCCTTCATCTCGAACTCAGCAGCGAGCTCCCTCTTGCATTGATGAATGAGAGGGTCAACACCTATCAGGAAGAGGTCATCCACATACAACACCAGAATGAGAGGTTTCCCCTGGACAACCTTGAAGTAAAGGTTTGGATCAGCATTACTTCGAGTGAAGCCCAGCTTCATCAAGTAGCTATCTATCCTCTCGTACCAAGCTCTGGGTGCTTGCTTCAACCCATAGAGAACTTTCTTCAACCTGCAGACATGAGTGTCCCGATCCTGGACTTCAAACCCTATAGGTTGTTCTACATACACCTCTTCTTTTATTGCACCATGCAGAAAAGCGGACTTGACATCCATCTGATGAAGACTCCATCCTTGCATAGCAGCAAGGGCTATGATTGATCGAATGGTGGTATATCGTGCCACAGGTGCAAATATGTCATCATAATCTATTCCTTCCTTTTGAGAGAAGCCACGGGCAACAAATCTTGCCTTGAAATTTTCAGCACTTCCATCAGATCCATGCTTGATCTTGTAGAGCCATTTCGCGGTGACAACTGATTTGTCCTTCGGTCTTGGAACCACATCCCAGACATCATTCTTCATTATGGACTCATATTCTTCGTGCATAACATCCTTCCAGACTTGATGCTTTACGGCTTCCTCAAAAGATCCAGGTTCAGATTGTACAATAGTACTCATGGCAGCCAGATACCCTTGGTATCTACACGGCTTCTTGCTTTCTCGAAATGTCCCCCTCGGGGCAGCATGTCCCTCGGCATCTTCGAGAGTGTCCCTGAGCCATGATGGTCTCTTTCTCAGTGAAGGAGATGGATCGATTAGGTCCATTGGTCCTTCAACATCAGGCATTGTCTCATCCTACGGTTCTTCTTGATTTCCAAGCCTTGCTTCATGATTTTCCTCAGATCTCGGAAGATCTACTACTTTCTTCAGGGAAGCATCTTCGTCAAAAGTGACATCATGGCATATCTCTACTTCCCTTTGACCGGGTACATAGACTCTATAGGCCTTAGAGGTTTCGTTGTAGCCCACAAACATTCCTTTCTTCCCAGAAGCATCCAGCTTACTTCTCTTTTCTTTTGGCACATGAAAATAAACAAGACATCCAAAAATTCTAAAATGTGAGACGTCAGGTTTCTTACCAGTGAAAACCTCTTCGGGAGTTTTGGAGTCCAGGGCGGAATGAGGGCATCGGTTTTGAATGTATACAGTAGTATTCGCAGCTTCTCCCCACAGAAATTTTGGTACACCCTGGTCACATAGCATGGCACGGGAAGCTTCCACAATGGTCCTGTTATTTCGTTCAACAACGCCCTTCTGCTCAGGAGTATAGGCATTAGTAGTCTCCCTCTTAATGCCAGCTTCTCTGCAAAAGTCCTTGAACTCATTTGACTCATATTCAGTGCCATTGTCGGTCCTCAAAATCTTGATCTTCTTCCCTGTCATATTTTCCACCAAGGATTTGAAGGTACGGAACCACATGAAAGCCTCATCCTTCTTCTTCAAGAAGTATATCCAGGTTTTGCGGGAGAAGTCATCAGTGAATGTCATATAGTAAGAACATCCTCCTAGGGATGTCACGGGTAGCATACCAGATAGATCAGAATGGACCGGTTGCAAAATATCAGATGTCTTTGTGACACTTGAGGGGAAAGGTCCCCCTGTATGCTTTCCTTCGGCACAACCCTTACATACACCTTCATGATTATTTCCAAAATCGGGCATCCCTGTCACCACCTTCCTTGCTTCGGGAAGGGCCTTGTAATGAAGGTGTCCAAACCTTCGGTGCCATAGTTCAGTTTGTTGGATAGTATCACATGTCATAGCTCCTAGTGGACTTCCTTCAACCTGGTAGAGTGTTCCAACTCTAAAACCAATCACGATAGCTTCCTTGAGATTTTTCTTCCACATGCGCACCTTTCCATCAGTGAATGCCACATTGAAGCCTTTGTCTTCGATGGCTGATATAGACACAAGGTTCTTCTTCAATTTTGGTACATAGAGTACATCCTACAAATGTAGGACTTGTCCTTGAGACAAGTGGAGGGTCACAGTCCCTGTCCCTCTCACGGGATATGTGGCATTATCTCCAAGGATAATTTCTAGATTAGTATCCTTCTCAACCATGTCAGAGAATGCTTCTTTGAACCCAGTGATGTGTCTTGAGGCACCACTATCTATCAGCCAGACATCCATAGTGTCGGGCGGGGATGCAGCAGAGAGGGCAGATACAAGAATGTATTCATTTCTTTTATCAACAACATTTGACTCCTCATGCCTGGAGTTTCTAGACCTTTTGAAAGGTTGATTGTTTCCGCCAGAGGGAGCCTTCCTCTTTCCTTTGGACCTGTCGTTTCTTTGATTTCCATTCCTCCGGTTGTTGTTGTTGTCATCACTATTGGGAGAATCCTTCTTGAAAGGACATTCTCTAGCATAGTGACCAGGCCTATGACCAGTGAAACACTTGCCCTTCTTTCCTTGGGCCCTTGCTCTTCCTTTGTTCTTAGGACCACCAGAGTTCTTCTTTCTAGAATGAGCAGCGTAGGCAGCATTTCTGTCATTTTCGTATTCCTTCATTCTTGTCTCTTCTTGCATGCATCTTGACACTAGCTCATCAAAGTTAGGAATTGTATTATTATTGAGAATGGTAGTGTTGAATACTTGCCATTCATATGGGAGCCCTCCAAGTGCGGTGAGTACCATCTCATGATTGGTTATTGTCTCCCTAATAGCCAACAGATTGTTCCTGATCTCGGTCAATTTCAGAAAGTATGTTTGGACAGACTCATCCCTGCCTTTTTTCAGATTCTTCAATTGATTCTTGAAGAATAGCACTTGGTTTGCATTTTTTACTTTGAACATTTGTATCAGCTTATCATACATCTCCTTGGATGTGCCTAGCTCAGATATGTAGGCAACCAGACTTTTATGTATGGATTCCCTGATCATTAGCTTTGCTTTGATCTCCCCCTTCTTATACTTGGTTTTAGCAGTAGCAGTAGCATTGGATGGAGGTTCTTGTATCTTACCCAGTACATGGTCCATGAGATCATGGTCTTCCAATTTGAGATCTAATATCATCTTCCAAGCATGGAAGTCATCCCTTCCAGTCAACTTGTCATCCTCCTTGAAGCCATAACTTGTGGAACTCATTTTTCTCAGTTGGTGATTGCTATAAGTTAGGGCTTGTCTTCACCTCAGCTCTGATACCATGTAAATTTTTGTAGATGTTCTATGCTTGATGCAAATTTATTTTTATAACAACAATCACATAAATAGTTAAGTAAAAATGATGATAGAACATACCAGTGGATCTATAAAAGACAAACCAGAAACAAGAGAATGTGTTGGTGCGTAATGGCAGTCAATAGGATGCTTCAACCAGCAAAGTCTTCTTGGTCGACCAACCCAAAATGTATCACAATAGTCCTCAAATCAATTATCCAGTCAACTCAAAGTCAACCCCAGAAAAGTCAACGCAGTCTAGAAAAAGTCAACGCAGGGCAACAACAATAAAGTCAACGCAGCTCCAACTTCGGTCAACCTTTTGACCTCGATTTTTGTGCCAATGAGTACGACCTTCAAAAATCGAACTCTCCACAAAATTTCAGCTCAAACGGACCATGAGTTGACCAAAGTCAACGCTGGTCAAACTTGCCCAGAAACCCTAACTGCAGAAAATTTCGTCCAGAATACCTAACTGCAAAAATTTCATCCTTTTTCCAGCTGCAGCTACTTCGTCCTTTTCCCACGTGATAACTGCTTCTTAGATGCTCGTATCCAATGAGAAGTGTGTGGATGAGATGAGTGAAAAGCTCTCCAACATTGACTGTATTTATATCCATCATTGAGGTGTGTGACACATCTGTTGGGGGTGTAAAACCTTAAGGCCGACTTGCACTTAAATTTATTATAAATAATAATTTCAAAATAAATGTTCTGCTCATTAAAATCAATTTTATATCGATTTTACACCTCTCCGAAAGAGGAATCCAATACAAATATTGGAATATTCATCTGAGCATCACAAGATGGAGTTTGGATCTAGTTGTCCAAATTTAACAAAAATGCATGAAACAATAGAGGTAATTCAAGAAGAAATTCACTTAATTAAAGTTAGGAACAAAAGATTGATTTTGGTAAATATGGACCTATCCAAAGAAAATAACAGGTAAGCTAGTTCTAACTTAGAATAATCCTTGTTCATATAGGTTTTTATCATCATTTTGTTATATGTGATGAATTCATATTATTTGTATCCATCACTATTATATTAAAACATGAAATGAATATTTTTTTGAGCATATAACACCATATCCATTAGATATCCAGCAGCGTTCCACCGAACAATCAACAAATTCGACGATAAGAATCTAATGTTGGGGTGTTGAATTGTTGGTTGTAAATTTGAGGACGAACTGATGGCCAAGTTTCACATCCAACTAGGGTCTTCTATGTTTCGGCGTCAGAAATATGATGGAATAATCAAACGTTTTCATTATACATATAATGTCCTTATATGACCTTACGGTGTCATAAATCTGACGGTTGTCATTGTGCATCTAACGGACACGTTGTACATCCGATGACCCGATCCAACCTTATGGTGTCGAAAATAGGACTGTTGAAAAGGGTGTATCTGATGGCCCTTATCTATATCCAATTATGGTAATGTTGAATATACGAAGGTATACCGGGGTAAATCCAACGACCCATTTATGTGTTCGACAATTGTGGCATTGAAAATTTAACGGGTAATGAAATATTAAAAAAATGATATTCACAGAACTAGGATTTCAATTTTTTTTTTAAATTTTTATATGATAATGTTAGCTACAACCAAGATTCAAAGTATGTATTTGGAAAATCATGGGTTTAGAGTCAATTATACAATAAGAAGAAAAGGAAATATACATATGGTGGTCAAGAGGTGATTGGAATAAGGTAGGATATAAAGAAAATAAATTTTTTTCAAAGAGATGACAAGAGAAGGAAGAGGTAGCCAAGAAAGTATCTAATGTGTGTGTTTCACTTTCGAGGAGAGTACTTTATATGATAAATTTTCCACATATACTTTTCATGAGAGTTCTTCAGAATTTGAAAAGGAGTTGAGTAGAAATCTAGGGGAGAAACATTTTTCTCTGCAACATCAAGATTGTGATATCATATCATATTCAATATTGACACTTAATTTGGAAGATTTGGACCTTGGATCACTCTCAATAATTGTTAAAACCATCATTTCCCCCCACTCAAAACCTTGAATCTGGTGGACCAAATTTATTTTAAAGCTTTATTTCAAAAAAAAAATTCCTAGGTTGGTTACAGACTTCAAAAAAATGGGTGCAAGAAGAATGGGTAAATGGACCATGGTTCCTTTCAATTTTTGTGAATATTTTAGCTTGGGAAAGTGTTTTGAGAGTATGAGATGTCCTTTTTCACACTACCCTTGCACTTATGGAGTTATATGGCCCTACATTAGTCACAAAATTAGATGCACGAGACACAATTACTTTGTTGTAATCTCTTGCAACCTCAATATTTAATAGTAGCCAATTTGTTTTAATAGATTGCATAGGGTATTAGTTAGGTTTGCTTGGCATGATAAGAAAATGATGAAGTCAAGAAACATTTTTCTATGAATGCACAAGCTAATATATTAGGTTTCTCTTTAACACTCTTGATATAAGAGTTTAAGATCATGTACAATAATCCAACTTCGGTAAAATAGCTCCTGTAGCTATATTTAAAGTAGTTTCCATACACAATCTTGCAAGGCTTCATAATGGTATTTCCAATCTCCACAATCCTACTTTATTCATAGAACCTTTACAATGTTATTATATCTGTACATACAAGGTGGATCCTATTTGTTGTAGTAAGTGATCGAGCAAATATAAATTTCTCTATCATGTGATTGATAATGTGCATCGCCCCTGAGTTTGCTTGCACTTCAATGTGATTTGAAATCCTGGAGTGATCTGATGACCCACACTCATTCCATCCAATGGTGGATTTCTCACTTCAGGTGGGAAGATGAGGATTTCTAACACCTTTTTTCCGAGCGATATGATCCAACATCTGTGAGAAATTCATATCAATGGCTACCATGATATATCGAAAATTTGGGTATCTCAGAGTTAACGAACCCGGCTTGACTTGATATGCAATTCTTGGGACCTGTTGCAATCCAATTGGCCAACAATCAAAGAACATCATTTCACCATTTAAACCTATTTATTTTTAATAGGGTGGCAACTATTAAGTTAATGTTTAGTACATGGTGTTTAATGCAAGGGGTAAATTCAAAACTTAACATGCATTTTCACACTAATCTGTCATTCTAGTTGATGTTGCTACATTTTTGAACCCTCTTGACTACAGTGAAAAGCTAAGTGACCGATCTAGGGAGGCAGGTAGGGACCCCAACTTTTTTTATTTGAGAAATTTAGTATTCTTGTAAGATATCTTCATGCCAATTAAAGATAAAGGGATGATTAACAATCCTTTAGACGAAATTTGTGTCAACCCCTATCCCAAATTAGGGATATTGTAGTAGAAAAAACTGATATGTATATATCTTGAGAGCAAAATTGGAGTCTGGTGTCTCTCCAATTCTCTCCCAGCGTAGAAAAATGTTTCGTAAATTTAGGGTTTCTATGTGCAACCCTACCAACTATCCATTATGACCCTAACACTATATTTTTGCTTGCCCATAACTTTCATAAGAAAACTGGGATAATTGTTTATCCTTCTAATAACAAAATATTTTTGGAAATTTCTAAGAAAGCAATATCTATAATGCTTAATTTACCCTCTTTTAACAAGAATATTACGTGAAAGGGATTAAGTGAGGAGTCTATTGTCTAGGCAGAAGTGGAAATTGACATTTTTATTAGCCTACTAAAGAAGCCTAATTACTTTTCAGTAGTAATATTACCAATTTCAATTAAATTTCTCAAACCCTTAAACCAAACTATGATATCACTTTTAGCGGTTATCCAAGGTTCCCATGACAATCTGAGTATGGATGAAGAGATGATTATGTACATGAGATAAGTATTGTAGAATCCTAATGAAATTTCTATCAATTTTTTTGGATACTTGACCAAAAATATTTATGAATATGTTAGCACAAGCCAACCCTTTATTTTTAACAAAAAGTTGATAGAAACATTTAAAAATACAGATGGAAAGGAAATGGAGGTTGATAGGTGGACTCAGGTACTTTATCCTGGTATATTTCCTAGAAGTTATGCGAGGTTTATTGATCAATTTTAATTTTATTCAAGATTCAAGTTATTGATGAAGATACCATACAAAATATCTAAAAATATCAATAAAAATCTATTCCTATCCAAGGATACTAGAATCATTGAATGGTACCTCTTCCCTGATTGTTCCTTTATTTATATTCATGGTTTTGAGGGAAATCCATATTGCCTACCTAATTTAATTACTTATATTTTTTCCCTAGAATTTATTAGACAGAGAATGCATGTAAGAAAATTCCATTTTGTTTCTAAAATAAATAAGGCTTTACTTGTTACACCCTTTGGTGTGGGTTCTTTGATAGTTAAGAACATAATTTCCCCAGAAGTTATTGAAAAGGAATTAAAATATTATTAATTTGAAGAAGATATACCTTGGAATTATGATCCCCTTCATATCATATTAGAGGCAGTGAAATAGGTTGGTTTATTTGCCTATAATCGTGAATCGAATCCCAAAATGGAGAAATGGGTCAATATTGACTAGTTGTCACATAATGATGAACATCTAGTTGATATGTAGTACTTAAACAAGATGATACTAAGGTAATTTAAAAAGAAGCAATCATTGTCACAAATAATATGTTGATCCAAGAAGATAGTCAGGGTATCCATCATGGCGCTGAAGTTGAAGGTGGAATCCTACAGATCAATCCATTGAAAAGGAAAGTAGATGCAATGACCACAGATCAGGCTTACACTGCATTAGGAGAAATAGGTCATTATCGTAGTGTTGACATACCTACACTCCAAAGTACAAATGAAGAATTACTCAATAAAATACATGATACAATGGAAGAGACTGAACCCAAATATTTCGGGGAGGATGCTTTATCAATAATCAATAGCATCATAATATATAAACCTATCAAGGTTAAAGACAAAGAGTTGATATTGACTATAGGATAAATAGAAGTTACAAATGAGACCATGATGAAATACATGAGGGAATCTTAAATAGAACCAAGATACTTGTAAAAGAATGATTTTAATCAAAATGTGTTTAATATGACAGTGATAGAGTCTAAAAATGATGCACAAGAGTAGTCTATTAGTTCTATATCTACTTCTATCAGTATCAACCTAGCCAAATTTAATGACATAGATGTAGTAGAATGGCATAAAAAAATTGGTGAACTGATAATAGGAAGGTTAATGGAATGTAGCACTAGTAATAAGAAACTCAAAACCATTCTAGCTAAGGTACAAGCTTAGCTAAAGGATGTTAGAGCAACTATCAGAACTCAAGTAAATTAGATCAAATATATTGAGAGTAAAGTGGTTAGCCAGTTAGGCTTACCTAAATTTGGTTTCTTGACCAAGAAGATGATAGAAGAAAAGGACAAAGAAAATTAAAATATGAAGAAACCTATAAAAAAACCAAGCTACAACATAATGACTCTAGTGGAAAATTTCCAAAATAAAGAGGATGACAATGAGAAATTATAGGAGATGAGTAGATCATTGATCATGAAGGAAGCTCAGTATAATGCCATCAAGGAGGAATTTGATAAATTTTTCAAGGCATATGAGGAAAGGGAAAGGAAACATGTTGAGAAGATAGAGGAATACCAAGACACTCTTGACAAAGATCTAAAGTAGGACTCAAACGATGGGTCCGATCCTGACAAAATTCATCTTTATGAAGTAAGAGTTACTAATTTAGAGAAGAATTTAAAGGAAAAATTCTTGGCAACTGAGCAGTTGAAAAAAGGTTGGAAAAACAAAATCGAATTAAAAAAAAATATTATTGCGGGACTATAGAAGATATCTATGAACAAAGAAGTAGATATCTAGTCCTTGTAAAAATGTTTGGCAGATACCATACTTGGAAAAAATATTTTTCTTCAAGCTAAAAGTGATATATGGATAATTATTAATCATAAAATATTCCAAATAAAATCTTATGCTAACATATTTCAAGAGTGTGAAAAGGGGATGATATCCAATATAGATATATTGGATATCAAGACCATGAATTCCCCTCTACATGAAAGATTAAAATATGTTGACTCAAGCATTGATCATCTCAATTCACTTGAAGATGAAACATTGAAAGGTTCAGGTTTTCCATCAAGAGATGAATGTATTTTAAGTGTTTCATTAGTAAAATAAATAGAAAGTCTTATGTAGTAGATGAATAACCAAATTTCAAATGCTAAGGAAGTCATTGATAAGTTAAATATGCAATGGAATTTTATAAAATGACTTAATATTCCTTCTCTTTGGACTCATAACAGTTTGTTACTAGACACTACAAGGAAAATACCCTCTAGCGAAGGTTATAACGGAGGTTTTTAGTGCTATAAAATTGGCCAAAATTTTCAAAAAAACATTTTCTACAACATATGTTTGCGGTCACAAAGGTTTTGGTGGAGCTTCTAACAGAATTTAAACACAACTAAAAAACCCTGGGTGGCTGGAGGTTATTATGGAATTTTTCTCATTGGTGTGCTAGTCAGGTGTCAATGCACCAGTGCGTTTTAGAGTGAATGCACCGGTATTGAAATCCTACCAAGCACCTGGACAGAAAAAAAAATATAGGACGCCCCGGGGTGTTTAGATTCGTCCCAGTGCGTGTCAGCCAGACATTTTCCCCAGGGCGGTCGAAGGTCCCTGCATCGAGCCGTTAAGGTCTAACATCGCATCGGGTGCACTATGACTGATACAATGCACTGGGTCATTCTAATTGGTATTTGGATTTATGCGGTTCCCATAGGTCGAATCAACGCATCGATGTACAATATTATATAAACGCACCAACGTGCACTATCACACAAATGCACCAATCGTTCTAATTGGTATTGGTATTTGTGCAGTGCACATAGGTCGTATACATGCACCAGTGCACAATATCTTACAAACACACCAAGAGTTATAATTGGTATTGGTATTGGTATTTGTGCGATGCCCATATGTTGTAGAAACACACTGGTGCGCAGTATCTCACAAACACACTAAGAGTTATAATTGGTATTGGTATTGGTATTTCTGTGGTACCCATAGGTCGTAGAAATGCACCGGTGTGCAATATTTCACAAACACACCGAGAGTTATAATTGGTATTGGTATTGGTATTTGTGTGGTGCGCATAGGTCATAGAAACATCGACCCGTGACAGTGAAATTATTGTGAATTTTAAAAATTCATTATTCATCAAAAGTCGACACATATCTTATAAAAGTATTCATAACAATTAAATTTTTATTAGTGCATTTGAATGTGTTGTTTGGATTAATTTGTTATATCATATCATCAGATTTCACATCTCTTCATTGTAATATTTAATCATCCATATATTTAATCAGTGGTGTTACATTTCACAGCGACAATGGAGAATTCAATAGAATAAATTAAAACATATATATATATATATATATATATATATATATATATATATATATATCTATATATATATAAGACAGTCTTTGTCATACAAAATGGGACATTTATTGGTATCCCTTTGTCCAGGGAAAATTTTAAGAACCCCGCTAAATTTATATATATAATAAATGGGCAAATCCCCATGATACATAGGAAAAATGGAAGGCGATTTTATTAATAATATAATATGTATATATAATTTTTTGGCGAATCTATCATGAGATTATATTATCTTGTAAAATCATGGTGAATCACCAATACAAATGGCGAATCACTACTACAAAATGGTGAATCGTTGTCTAGTGGAGTTCGGGGTGTTGGTTCCAATGAAGATATGGTAGTTGAACCAGGAGTAGAAGGAAGAGAACCACCGAGACCAAGCATGGAAAATGGTGACACTGCCTGTGCGTTCATGAATCCTTCACTCCTTTGCTTCTTTGGTTTCAGTTCGAGTGCACATGTGATGATGAATCCTCGTTGAGCTTGTGGTTATCCTTTCGAGCATATTACAGGTCTTCTTGAAATTTTACCAACTATTCCTCAATAACCTTGAAGTGCTCAGAACCTCTCTTGACTTTTAGCTGAGTCAAATTAGACTACAACAGTGTCCATGATAAGTAAGGAAATTTACTCAACTATACTAATGAAAATCCATACCTCTAGGGTCGGGAGGCCAACCTTCAAACATGTGATCATAATAGATGAGCGAAGGACCACATGGCTGGCTTAGGTGGCAGAGATAATGGCACATCGAGCTATCTAGTGGCTGCTAGGGTCTGCTGGCTGTCAGCTGAGGACCATCTAGGAGAAAATGTTTCTCCTATTCATACTACCCAGAGGTGGTGGATAACAATTCCTTAGGAGGCCCATTTTAGACCTCAAAATTTCTCTAATGTTTGTATGTGGTGCTGCAATATCTCTTAGTTCACATGTTGGATGATGATTGTTGTTCTTAAGTTAATGAACGTCATCTCTCCCCTTCAGAGTTTTATATGGGGCATTAATTGACCTTGTTGGTGATGATGTCATAAGTCACTGTGCCCTTAGCAACATTGTGCTTCCTTGAATGGGGTTTTTGTTCATTTTGGAAGGATATAACAAGGAAAAATCATTTGAGTGTGTCTTTTCCCCTAATTAAACTTCTCTTGTACTTTGATTTTTTGTCTTGGGCTTACCATCCATATCACCTAATATGTCTTTCTTGCAACTAGCCCAAAAATCATTCCAATTCCTTATGCCTGCATTCTGCAGCGCACTATTACTGTCAGGTTCATAGATTGATCTCTTTTATTTTTCTCAGGATGGTATATCCATGACAAGTCAATTGGATGTGCCTTCACCCATGCTTCAAATTGTTTTGTTTTTTTCTAGGTTTTTGTGACATTCTTCATTTTTCTGCCAAAATTCTGAGTACTCCTTCCCAAAAACTGATTCCGTTGGATCCATTTTTCCAATAACACCACCAAGTTGGCACATTGGATCATATATTTACTTCTTCATGTGCCATGGCTCAATAGAATAATGCTATCTTTCTGGAGTTACTTATTTTAGGAATATCATTTTTAAGCCTTTTTATGAGAAGGGTCCATGATGAAGTGTAACAACTTGCACAATTTTTATGAAAGTAGCTTAACACATTAACCAAAAATTATCTTGTATCAGAAGAAATTACATTCTACATGTTAAGTGTTTGATAAAAGTTCATGTGGATAATAATTTAGAAAAAATATTTGAAACCTACAAATGTTGTAGTAATGGATTAAAATTTTATGTAGAGTAATGTGAAAATGGTTGTAAAAGAATGGATGAGTGAATTGGTTTGATGTAGAGATAGTTCTATGGAAATTGGAAAAATCCAATCAACAAGCCATATATTATTTGTAAACAAGGGATTACAGACCATTCATTTAACCAACATGGATCCTTCGCAAAAATTAAAGTATGGCCTCCCTTCCTAGTCTTGTACAAAAATCACTATTTTTGGAATGGATACAAGGACTTTGTTCTCATTGTAGCTCGCACAAAGAAACTTACTAACAATGCAAATAATGAATAGGATACTAATTCCAAACTAAGTTATTCTAGAGCTGTAGGGTTTAGTTAATTTTAATGAAAATATGAGAAGAAAATTGTTATAAATGATATCCTTGGTTGCAAGCTTTCATGCCAATGCCACCTCTCACACAAGAGAAAGACAATCAAATCATGTTTTCGTAATATTTCTTGATTTTTCAGGCTTAGCAATCAAATATGTGGTAAAGGATTTATAGCCTACTATTAATGGTTTCCTATATGTAGTGAGGACAGTGAATTAATATTTATTTCCTCTAACTAGATTCCTATTATTTTGGATTGAGGACTACTTAATGGAGAATATATCATATCTAATACATCCTCAACACTTCCATTATAGAGAATCCATTGAGGGTAAAATTATGTATCTATGCAAATAGCCAAAAATATTATGAATACATATATCCTTCAACTCATCCCTTACCCTGTGATTTTTTGGTTATATATCTTCCCATCAACAGTGGCCCACATAAACATTTTCATCACTTAGACATCATTAATAGCTACCAAGTTGGTGGTGCATATAGCTTAATAGGATGTGGCATGAAGGGGAATGGTGTGAGTTGAATTTTCTGAAAATGTAGTCCACCATTGTCACACCCATTCACTTAAGTCTCAACAATTTTTTTAAAGCTCTACTATTCACAAACCATTTTCATTCCTCCCTCTTTCACACGGAAGAAAAGAAATTAAATAAAACAATGTTTAATGGTAAATTGGAACAAATGTTTGAGACATTATCAAATACATCAAGCATGAACATAGAAGCAATTATAGCCTAGATAATTTTCATCCTTTACTTAATAACCAACAATTTCCAAATGCTCATTTAGCTTGAGCTAGTATACAATTTGTTCTCTTGGTTTCTTTTCTTTTACCATTAAAAACAATTTTATCTTGAACACTTCAATATCTATGAATTTTTAATATATCATTCCAATAATAATAAGGAACATAACACTCAACTCAAAGGTAAAATACAATGTATTGTGCCACACATTAACAATTCAATAACTTGTAGAAGATTTTTATTGTTGTAGGTTCCCAAAAGAATTTTCCCACCAAGTCTACAGTAAGAAATGTAAAAGCATAAATCGGATAAATGTCATTGTACATGTACTTTGTGAGTAGAATGTGTAGCACTCAATATTGTTGTGATGATTTGTTAGTTATGCCAATGACTAAGTAAAGGAATGGTGGTTGTGGGTTCATCATCCAATAATCTAACTAGAAAGAAGAAAATAAGAAATGATTGTAGCGGGTTCATCATGCAATCCTCTTGTATTTATAGATTTTCTTGTGGGGGTTTTCCCTCCTTAATTAATTGAGAAGGGCTCATGGCAACCCCAACTTTGGGCTTTTTGCCCCAGCTGCCCCAAAACTTACCCCATGCTGCCAAAACACTGTGTAATTGGGGTTTTCCCCTTTATCAAATACTATAGCCTACGGGGATTGATAAGCTACTTTGTTCCCTAAGAAATTAATCCATAGGGGACATTACAAACACTCCAAGGTCATCATGTCTCGTCTTGGACACTCGTATTTCCATGTCCCATGTCATTGTGTTAGCTGACTTAGGCAACCAGTAATGAGCATTCTCTCGGTTACACCACCCTTATTATAGCACTAAGAGCCCCATTCTATAGATTTCCTTTATGAATTGCTTGAAAGTTGGAACTAATGTCCTAGTAAGTGCTAATTGTGGTTTTGATTTTCTAGTACTAAATCATAGACTATCACAAAAGTTTATGATGTGCAAGAGGGCTAGGCTTTAAGATCTTTCTGCAACCTAGAAACTCTTACAAGTCGTGTGATACTTTGTGCTGCAATATTATAGTCAATATTTTCAGGTTGAAAATGAAAGTAGAAAACAATTTCTAAGAAATCTGGATTACATAGATCGGAAAATTAGATAAATTTTAGGATTCCTTCATTTGATGATAGTATTATCTTTCTTGTAATTGAAAGAGAAGAAAAGATAGACTCTCCGATAGTGAGAGCATCATCCTTTGCCAGAGGAATTAGTAGATTAATATGTCTATACCAATTGTCAATATAATCTCATATAAGGATAAACATACAAGAATGTATCTATCAACATTCTAAAATTTAAATAAGGTTATCACCTGTAGAGTCATTGTTCAGCTGCCCAAATGTCTACACATGTCCTCCCTTAATAGAAAATAATTGAGGCTCCACTTTGTTATAAATCCTCTATTCGTGAATGAATGGGTTCACAGGTGAAGTTCCAACATTTCCCCGTTCTTGGTATGTCTCCTAATTTATTGCTTCATTGACATCTCTCTCTAGTAGTTTTTCCCATAGTGCCAGCTGATAATTCTCTGTTGATTCATTTATGTTTCCCCACATATATGAAATTGCAAGAAATTAGGCCAATTAGTAAAAAAAATTACCACCTATAACTTCTAAGAAATAAGAATAATCTTGCCATTGCCACTCTATTCCAATCCTGAATTTCTCACTGATCGCCAAATAAAATAAAATAATTTTTTTTTTCCTTCTCATGCACTTCGAAATTTTCATTTCTTTCTCTACTTAACTGAACTAAAATTTATAGGCCTTGCATATGTACCAAAACAATGATGATCCTTAATTAAAAAATATAACTGCTACTAGAAAAGAATAATATGAAAATGTGATGAGGAAAGATGTCATTCCAACTATTCATGTTATCAAGGATATCGCATCGTAAGCCTACCTAGAGAACCTTGTTTCTGTTAATATGTGGAAAAATTTGATAAATGATCATTCTGTAAAAGAACAATCTTTTGTTTTCTGCTCTGTTGTAAGATTAAACAGAAGCACAAAAATATGGAAAAACCTTTCTCAAACAACTGTTTGGGTAGAATGGAGGAAATCCAATCACAACAGCCACTAAACTAAACTCAGCAGGGTGCGGAACAACTTAATCGATACTACTGCAAGGATTTAGCTGCCCCGCGACCTAAATAGTAGTTACTGTGTCCAGAAATCAACATTTGGTCCAATTCATAGATAGCGCTAGACCTGAAAGAGTTAGATAGGACCTGCATTTTCAATACTATTCTACTTATGGCATTGCACTTTGACAATCCTAAGAATCCATGTTGGATCAGACCACATTATCAATCTCCTAAATATGGATCTTGCAAACTTTTGGCAATAACATCTGCTGTTCCCAGAGTACCTGTATTGCCCAGCGCCCTTTTGTCCAATGTCTGAATAATCTGTGTTAAAAGTATGGTTTTAATTTTAAGTACATTTATATATTGATACTTTTTCAATCTACAATGACATCACATGTCTAGATCAGAACCATAATATCATAGACGAAGGCCCAACAAAGATAAGGAACACAATAACCAAAAGGGATATATCATATTTTTAATTGGCTTTGGATGGTGAGAAACTACATTTTTTATTTCCCACCAGATGATTGTAATGTTAAACAAGTATCTAATATTTTTCATCCAAGAGTTCTAGATTATTAGTATAAAATGAGCCAAAGTTAATTCTGAAAATATTATCAGAAGATAAAATCCCAAAGCGTGACAATTCATTACCATCAGTAGCGTACTTAAAAGGATTCTCGGGATTCTCAGGATCATGCTTGCTGACATCCCAGTGCCAAGAATTGTCCACTGTTACTGTTGCTGTAGGATGAACTGCTAAAGATGTGTCATTGACAACTTCTTTAAACTGATGCCTTTTATCCACTACTGATTGTTCCAGAATTTTCCCATTTCTTTTATGTTTTAATTCTTCTAGCAGAGCCCGTGATTCTACATTGTCAATACCTTGAAAGTTCAAGTCAGAATCTCTTACATCTGGAAGTATAAATTCTGTCGCTAAAGGCTTGTGCTCAACCGTGTTCTGAAGGGATGTTTTAGGAAATTGTTCCAGTGACATTACATTAGCTTTCGTATTTCTGTCAATGTCCTCATCTGTCATTATAATATTCGTTTGTGCAGATTTGTTTTTTCTGATCTCTGTATCCAAAAACCTTATTTCATGTTCACTTATACGTGGGTTGTAATGCCATTATTTTGTGCCTGCTGCAGTTCCCCTGCATTTGTAAATCTTGTTGTCAGGCTATCTGCAAAACTCTGCTCTTGATCAGAAATAAATAGTTCCCTTGAAGATTGCAAATCTAAATTCTGATATGAGGTTTTTTCAAGGCCTTTAGAACTTCGGCCTTTTCTTTCCTTTTCAAGTTCCCCGTATTTATGAATTTTGGAAACTTCACTGATAGGAGGAGGAATGTCGGAATCTTCAAGTCTCACATGTTCTACACTGCTCTTTTCTTGAGAAGTGATCATGCATTTTGTCACTTTAGGATGAAAATTATCTACAAAAATTTACCCAATTAAGGCTGCAGAAGATGAGTGTTCAAGCATCTTCCCTGTTTCTGGTCCATATGCCAAAGATTGAGGGTCTTCTTTCTGACTGAGAATATATCCTGGAAAATTTTCTGCATGGGACCACCCTTCACCACAAACAGAAGGGTGTGCCACATCATGTATCATATCTTGTTCGAAAATAGAAACTTTTTGTTTTGTATTGCCAGAAACTTGATGACCTATTAGAAATAGTTTGTCTGCACATCAAGGCAATAAATTATACAGATTTCTCAAAAATAAGTCAAAACCTTTCCAATTTACTCTAATATTCTTCACCTCAACCAGCTATTTGAAAGATTAGAGGACAAGCTACTAATAATACTTTAACTTAAATCATTATTACTATTGAAAACTCAAAATTGTAATTGAGAATATACTCATATCTAGGTCAGTGGCATGCCAATTAGGAAGCAACAATTTCATTTATCAGACTGGTATCGTAGTAAAATCATTTCATTTGTCTAGCTACTATTATTTGATGGCATTGATTTACTCAACTTCCTTTTAGGTGTAAGAATAAATAAGGGTTTCTTGTACATGATAGGCAAGGCTCAATCTAATAAGAAGTAGAAATATGGATTTTATCTCAGAATAGTTTTAACATTTCAATTATGCAAGTGAAATATTTTTGACTGATTTGGAAGTACAGACTACCATTATATGGAAAAAGTTGTTATCATAATATACTTTTTGCAATAATGTAATATAAGATGGATTTTCCAAAAAATAGTAATAATGATAATAGAAAATGAAGAAATCCAAAGCCTGAAATATAGGCTTAGCTTTTATGATTTCAGCTCCATTCCTAGCACAATATGGATATTTCCAGCACGTGTATGTATTTAAAATTATTATTTACTTATGGAAACAGTTATTGCTTGCATTTTTATGACATGTCATTAAGGGCCAACCTCTTGTGCCGGCTACTAACTGTTGAGATTGCAACAAGATGATGAGCTTAGTGGAAAGGAGTCGCCTTCACTAAGTGGGCCCGCAGGCTATTTTTGGCGCAAAGTCTATTTTTAGACTATGTCTATTTTTAGACATATGGATCATGTTCTATGAGTTGCAGGATGCTATTTGTGGATGGTTGGTCAAGTTGGAAAAAATAGATGGACTTCTATTTTTAGACATACTGGGTGGAATCTATTTTTAGATTGCCAGTCTAAAAATAGATATGTCTAATATTATTAGCTCTTAATAATATTTGGACTCTAAACATTATCTTATTCTCTTGGAGCACTTCAGTTAAGTGCACAGATGTGGCACAGGAGCTGACAGAAGGAATTACGCTATTCCTGAGGGTTATGTGGAGCTATTGCATGGATACTTCAGTTAGAACTCATGTGACATAGTTTGGTGGAGTTGATTGAGGAAGTTAGTGGAGTTGTATTCAGTTTAACTAATCTAAACATAGTTGAGCTATTTGTATTCAGTTTAACTAATTGATACAATTAGTGAGAGTGGTGTGGATTAATTATTAATTAATTCACTAATTATAAACTCATTAATCAACTAAAGAATACATCAGTTAACTTCAGTGCATGGACAGTTTCAGTGGAGACCAGAGAAGAGGTAGGTGAAAGAGCAGTGTGACTATCAGTTGTGACTATACTGGTGCATGAGTTTGCACCACACATTGATGGAGATGCCAATGAGGATTGCGTAGTACATACCAGAGGGATTTGAACTCAGGATGTGCAATTATTCATCTTGGATTGTGCAGTAGAGGCAAGCTAACAGGTGGAGTAGATTGGAGCATGTGTTTTGTATGATCTGAGCTTGTGTAGTGTGTAAAAATTGGAGATTGTACTGAGAGCTTGTGAGGATTTTGTACAATTATTGTTACATGATCTCTATCATTATAATATACAGATAGTTGGGGGTTTTCAGCTTTAAGCTTTCCCATAAATACTGTGTTTATATGTGTGATTGTTTATGGTTTTAATGTGCGCATGCGATTGTTTATATTTCCGCAATTAATGATCAATAGTAGAAGAGGTTATGTATTATGCATGAAGCTCAAATAGTGTGTGATTAGGATAATCTCAGTGAATAATTTAACATTTATTCAAATTTATACATGGTATCAGAGTGATATTGATCATTGGAGCAATTGAAAAACATTGAAGCAGTTGAGTTTTGTGCTGGTGGAATTCGAATTTGCAGCAGTGTTTTCTTGGTGTCAAAGTTGAAATGTCTTTCAATGGATTGCGATTGGAGTATGCCCTTGAGGGAAGCTCGAATTATATTGCATGGAAGGACAGGATGGAGGCAATGTTAGATGAAAATGGGTTGAAGGAGTTCATAGATGTTGAAATTCCAAAGCCTACTTCTAGTGATGCTGCCGTACTTGATGCATGGAAAAAGAAGACAACAAAGTGTCGAAGGATTCTGTTGGAGGGCGTGAAGGATCACATAGTGTCCAACCTTCATGGTAAGGTTTCTCCATTATTGATGTGGAAAGCCTTGACAGATTTATTCCAAAGCAAGAGCGACCAGAGGAAGTTGGCGCTCAAGGATAAACTCAGAAACATAAAGATGGAGAAAGGCGACAGTATGCCCAAGTACCTCACGAAGTTCATCCAATGCAGGGATGAGCTGGGAAGTGTGGGGGTGACTGTAGATGATGAGGACTTGGTGAGCTTGGATCTCCTTGGGCTTCTGAAGAGTTGGCATTCCTATCAGGACTCTGTCAATGGTCGAGAGAAATTGCCAGGATGGGAGCGACTTTGGTCAGATCTTGTGCAAGAGGAGATAAGGCGGAGTACCAGGGACAGATCTTCATCAAAGAAATCTAATGAAGAGAATTGCACTTTGGTTGCCAAAGAAAATAAGGGCAAGAGCAAGAAAGCTTCTCATTCCGGTGCGAAAGGCAAGAAGCAGGACATGTCCAAGGTGAAGTGCTTTCACTGTGACCAACACGGAAATTATGCCACAAATTGTCCGCAGAAGAAGAAAAATAAGCAGGTTGATGGATCTGTAGCTGGAGAGGCCTTAGCCTCCCAGTTTGAGTTGGATTTTTCACTGATCGCATGCTTGGTCTCAAGTGTGATGGGTTCAGTGTGGTTTCTTGATAGTGGTGTGTCTTTTCACATGACAGGAGATCGAGATTTGTTTACTGATCTGGATGAGAAAGATCTTGTAGTGCACATCGAGATGGGCGATGATGGTAGATATAGTGCGACCGGTATCGGTACCATTTCCTTTGAGAGGGAGTCTGGTAAACCCTTCGTATTGAAGGAAGTGATGCATGCTCTAGGATTGAAGAAGAATCTTATCTCTGTGGTGATGTTATAAGACAAGGGATATGATGTTGTCTTTAGCGAGGGAAAGGCTTTCCTATGCAGTAAGGCAACTGGTGAGACTCGGAGGATAGGGGTTCGAGTTAAGAACCTTTATCAATTGCAGGTAGATGGCTGCGCAACAATGGCAGGCAAAGCAGAAGGAGTGGTGAGCCAAGATGATGGTGAGTTGTGGCACCGGAGATTGGGCCACCTTCACCATGGAGCTTTGAAGATACTGTAGTAGATTTCTACTGGGCTTCCTAAGGGTACTCTTGCGCAGTCAGATCAGTGGAAGGGGTGTAACTTGGGGAAATTTATGAAAGCCACCTTTCACGAGAAGGATAGTCGCGCCACGACAATCCTTGAGAGAATTCACACAGACGTGTGTGGACCTTTCTTAGTAGATTTGACAGCAAAGCACAGGTATTATGTGATATTTGTTGATGATTTTTCTCGTAAGTGTTGGATCTTCTTCATGCAGAAGAAGAGCGAGACATACTCAAAGTTCTGTGAGTTCAAGGCACTGGTTGAGAAAGAATCGGGGAAGCAGGTGAAGGCTCTTAAGAGCGACAATGGTGGTGAATTCATCTCTGGAAAATTCAAGGACTTTTGCAGCGCAGAAGGAATTCGAAGAGAGCTCATAGCATCTCATAACCCACAGTAGAATGGGGTTGCTGAGCGGAAGAATAGAATGATCATGGGTGCTGCACGGGAGATGTTGCATGATCAGGGCCTACCCATTCACTTGTGGGTAGAGGCATGAAATACTGCAGTATATGTGTAGAACCGTTGTCCTCACAGGATACTTGGCATGAGTACACCCGAGGAGGCGTTTTCTGGTAAGAAGCCTGATATTTCCCATTGGAGGATTTTTGGTTCACCTGTTTACATTCATGTGACGAAGGATGCCAAGAAGAAGCTGGAGCTAACTGCAGAGACAGATATTTGTGGGGTATGACTGATGCCTGACACCATTTTAGTATTTCAAAGATACTCAAGGACTGCTAAGCACATATGCTAATAATCAAATTTCATGAGAGAAAGTTGTTATATGTTCAGCTGAGGAGGCTCCAACTTAGGCTTATGAGGATCACAGGTCTGATGATGAGTTCTGGATATCAAGTCACAAGAGTGAGGTTCATGGAGTGGAAGAGACCACCAAGAGCACAAACCATCAGAGGGCGGAAGTGGACTACAGAAGCTGAGCGACTGGCTCAAGATGCAGAGAAGGTTGTCGGAGCACCTACATCACAGCGCAAACAGAGACAATCACCTGACTAGTATACTGGATACATGGCTCTTTTGAGCAAGTGTATCATGACAGAGCTATCCTCTTTCGAGGAAGCTGTGGAGGATCCCGCATGGGTAGATGCCATGGTGGAAGAGTATGATTCGATTGTCAGAAACAGTGCATGGGAGATTGTCCCGAGACCAGAACGGAAATCAGTGGTGGGTTCGAGATGGATCTACAAAGTGAAGCAGGCAGCTGACGAGAGTGTGGAGAAGTACAAAGCAAGATTTGTTGCCCGAGGCTTCTCACAGATAGAGGGGATCGATTATGAGGAGACCTTTGCACCTGTCGCAAGGTATTCTTCCATACGGACGATTCTTGCTCTCTCAGCATAGATGGGGTGGCACATTCATCAGATGGATGTGAAGAATGCATTCCTCAACGGAGTCATTGAGGAGGAGGTGTACATAGAGCAGCCCGAAGGTTTCGAGATCTTTAGTAGCGAGTCGCATGTGTGCAGGCTCAAGAGAGCGTTGTATGGGTTGAAACAAGCACCTCGTGCTTGGTACACACGGATAGACAGTTATTTCACCTGACTTGGATTCTCCAAGAGTGAGGAGGATCCTAACCTATACCAGATTTTGGTGGAGGGTAAGTTGCTGATCATTGTAATTTATGTAGATGATTTGATTTTGACAGGTGATGAACTGTTGATACACTCATGAAAGGTTGATCTTGCAAAGGAGTTTGAGATGAAGGACTTGGACCTCCTTCATTATTTCCTGGGATTGGAAATTTGGCGGCGCAGTGATGGAATGTTTGTTTCTCAGGGTAAGTATGCCCGGGAGATACTGGAGACATTCAACATGCATGGCTGCAAGCCTGTTGATACTCCTCTTCCTGGTGGTTGGAGGAAGGAGGATGCTACTTCAGAGGAGGTAGTGGATGCCACTGTTTATCGACAGTTGGTGGGTCGCTTATGTATCTGGTCAATACACGACCCGACATATGCTATGCAGTTAACCAGCTTTCACAAGCTATTGTTAAGCCTACCAAGCTCTTTTGGAAGGCGAGGAAGCATGTATTGAGTGTTGAGTCTCAAAAGTGTTCTCCATATTCATACATATTTCCATTATGTCATAACCATTTAGCTCTTATTTCATAGCCATTTGACCTAAAACCCTACATCAAGTAACCATTTTCATAAATATATGGGTTAGGATCCTTGTTTTCCACAGTTATTTATTTTATGTATTTTAAGTGAATTTATGATTAGAAACTAGAAAATTAACATAGTTTCATATATCTATATATGTGTTATGAGTTTTGTGACATGTGTAGGTCAAAAGGAGACTTCTAGAAGACCCTTATATGGCACTCTAAAGCCAAATTCGAATTTGGTTGGAGAAGATTATGGGATCAAAAGGATAGGTGTCTCACTTCCTTGTTGTATTGAAACTCTAAGAGGATATGTGTCTCATTCCTCAAGTTGTGTTGAAACTCTAGAAAGACATGTGTCTTATCATTCCTATTTTGATTGTAACTCTAGAGATGGAGGGAGAGATTCATGGACTCCCATTAATGAGATGTCTCCTCATATTTTGTATAAATAGGAGAAGCTTTCTCCTATCATAGGTAATGAGAAAGTAATGAGGAAGTAGATTTGTAACTAAGTTCAAGATGGAATGGGATGTAGATTTGTGAGTTCTTTTTAATAGAGAAATTCAGTTCTTTGATGGTGTTTTGATTACAATTTTAAGGAGTTGAAGGACGTCACCAAATTGGTAGCAGAGGGCCCCTGCTATCCAAGGAGGCTTTTACATGTTTTCTAGATAAGTTGCTTTCAATTCTGTTTTGTCATATTTCCTTATTTAGATTGCTTTTTGAAATCATAGCTTTTTAGCATAATTTTTCATGGCAGCCCGGGCATTTGCATATCTTTTGACTAATGACATGGAATCAATATTGTTCTGCTGTTAATTTATTTTTTCTTAGTTTTTGTTTAATTCCAGTATTGCTTTGTTTATTTCAGTCTTGCACATTTACTTCAGTAGTTAGATTTAGATATATTAAATTGCTCATGTCATTTTCAGTTACTTCCGAAAGCCACAGCTAGACTGATGGTGAGGGATTGTATTATGAAATGTGTAGTTTGATATTAGTTTCCTTTCTGCAAATTTAGATATATTAAACTGCTCATAACATCTTCAGTTGCCTCCGAAAGCCACAGCTGGACTGATGGTGAGGGATTGAATTATGGATGTGTAGTTTGATATTAGTTTTCTTTCTGCAAGTTAGATATATTAAATTGCTCATAACATCTTCAGTTGCCTCCGAAAGCCACAACTGGACTGATGGTGAGGGATTGAATTATGGATGTGTAGTTTGATATTAGTTTCCTTTCTGCAAGTTAGAAATATTAAATTGTGCATGACATCTTCAGTTACCTCCGAAAGCCACAGCTGGACTGATGGTGAGGGATTGGATTATGAATGTGTGGTTTGATATTAGTTTACTTTCTGCAAGTTAGATATCAGTTACTCAAGTTGTTTATGGTTACTTCCGAAAATCATAGCTGGACTAATGATGAGGGATCGGAAGACAAGTTGATGTAATTTGATTTAGATTTACTTTATTGCAACTTTTGGATTTCTTTCAGCATAGTTTCTTTTGTGTTTAGACAGCAGCAAGAATAGTTTGGTTTCATGCTCACTAGTTCACTGTTTTGATTTATTAGATTAGCAGCACCTTTTTCATTTCAGTAGCACATTTTCATTTCCTTTCAAGTTTTGTCATTGTATGTTTTAAATTCCTTTTTAAGTTTCAAGTTGGTAAATCATTATAAAGGACATCATTGCCTTGAATATCCATAACCATACTTGTCTTTTAGAATGTCATAAAAATCCAAAAACGACAAAAAGTAAGAGATAGGTTATCTTGCACATATAGTGCGCCACACTTCGTCAACTTACGAATCCCTGGTTGATAATTTATGTTAGCAATTTAGAACACACTAAATTGACCAAACATTGAGATATCTCAGAGGCACATCGGGATATGGATTGTGGTACAGACAGTCGGATGAGCTGAGGCTATGTGGCTTCATGGATGCAGATTGGGCAGGGAGCCCAATGGACAGAAAGAGCACATCTGAAGGGATTTTTAGTATCGGTTTGACAACAGTTTCTTGGTATAGCAAGAAGCAGAGATGTGTGGCACTCAGTTCAGCAGAGGCTGAGTATATGGTAGCGATTTTGGCTGCATGCGAGGCTATATGGATGAGGAAGATCCTGGTCGGGTTGTTCGGTTCACACTTAGAGCCTACCGTGATTTATTGTGATAATTAGAGTTGCATCAGACTCTCGGTTAATCTATTATTTCATGATAGATCTAAACACATTGACATCCAGTATCATCATATCAGAGATTGTGTGCAGCGGAAGATCATGTTACTTTCATACATTCCCACGGAGGATCAGGATGCTGATATCTTGACGAAGGCGCTCACCAGGAGCAAATTCGAATACCACAGGGGCAAGATAGGGGTTGCAGATAATCCTTATCTTGTTGAGAGGGAGTGTTGAGATTGCAACAAGATGATGAGCTTAGTGGAAAGAAGTCGCCTTCACTAAGTGGGCCCGCAGGCTATTTTTGGCGCAAAGTCTATTTTAGACTATATCTATTTTTAGACATATGGATCATGTTCTATGAGTTGCAGGATGCTATTTGTGGATGGTTGGTCAAGTTGGAAAAATAGATGGACTTCTATTTTTAGACATATTGGGCGGAATCTATTTTTCGATTGCCAGTCTAAAAATAGATATGTCGAATATTATTAGCTCTTAATAATATTTGGACTCTAAACATTATCTTATCCTCTTGGAGCACTTCAGTTAAGTGCACAGAAGTGGCACATGCAGCTGATAGAAGGAATTATGCTATTCCTGAGGGTTTAGTGGAGCTATTGTGAGACTTCAGTTAGAACTCAGGTGATAGAGTTTGGTGGAGTTGATTGAGGAGTTAATAGAGTTGTGTTCAGTTTAACTCAGTTAAACATAGTTGAGCTAGTTGTATCTAGTCTAACTGATTGATACACTAGTGAGAGTGGTGTGAATTAATTATTAATTAATTCACTAATTATTAACTCATAAATCAACTAAAGAATACATCAGTTAACTTCAGTGCATGGACAGTTTCAGTGGAGACCGGTGAAGAGGTAGGTGAAAGAGCAGTGTGACTATCAGTTGTGACTATACTGGTGCATGAGTTTGCACCACACATTGGTGGAGATGCCAATGAGGATTGCGCAGTGCATACCAGGTGGATTCAAACTCATATTGGGCCATTATTCATCTTGGATTGCGCAGTAGAGGCAGGCTAACAGGTGGAGAAGATTCGAGCATGTGTTCTGTGAGATTTGAGCTTGTGTAGTGTGTAACAATTGGAGATTGTATTGAGAGCTTGTGAGGAGTTTGTACAATGATTGTTACATGATCTCTATCATTATAATATACATATAGTTGGGGGTTTTCAGCTTTAAGCTTTCCCATAAATACTGTGTTTATATGTGTGATTGTTTATGGTTTTAATGTGTGCATGCGATTGTTTATATTTCCGCAATTAATGATCAATAGTATAAGAGGTTATGTATTATGCATGAAGCTCAAATAGTGTGTGATCAGGATAATCTCGGTGAATAATTTAATAGTTATTCAAATTTCTACACGAACAATTTCAGGGAACTGATGGCCCTAAAGATTACTCTCCAAATTGCTAGAGAAAAGGAATTACAAATACACATATTTATGGTGATTCTTATCAATAACCTGGATGAGAGGTGTGTTCTCAATGAAAAACTATACTTTTTTGCCAACTTTTCAAGACATCAAAAAATCTTCCAGCATATTCGCTCATCCCTCTTTCCCCCATGTTTACAGGGAGTAGAACCATGAAGCAGACAGACTCACGAAAGTTGAAGTGGAAATGGACAGAGGATCTTGATTTTTTTTTTCAAAAGACTCTGGAAGGCTCCATAGAATATTTTCACACACATGGCTTCAAATATAATTAGAGACTAACTATGGATGTTTTCTCTTTTTTGCACAGGAAACCCTACAATTATGAATTCCTATCAGCACTATTCTAACAATATTTTTTTTATAAAAACAGTATATGATCTGATATTGAAAGATCTTGGGCTAATATGATTTCTATAGGATGAACTCATCTCAGATATAGATGTTTTCTATCTGCTTAACATTTTTGATACTTGTTGATGTTCTCTTTTGCAAAACAGATTGATCCCCCTATTCTTTTATGAGGGAAATTTTGGGCCACAAGCCACAGGAATGCCACAAGCATATGCAGTTGTGATTTTGTATATACAATAAAATCACTTGCTTTTTTCTTTGGAAAAAGAAAAAGAAAATCATGAAGAGACAACTAAGATCAAGGAATTGTTTTGCAAGTACCTACAGACCATGTCATGGAGATACTTAGAAAGAAGAAACCTTTTGTAGTTCTCTAGTGGAGAATACTGGCATCATAAAAAGATCTTTGCTCTTCATCACAAAATAGGATAACACATCCTGTTAACAGGGGAAAAAACTTTAGTGTTTGGCTACGGCAAGTGCCCAAGGAAAAATTTGTGAAATCTTGGAAGTCAAATTATAGTTATTTTGCAAGTACTAAAAGACAAGATATCATTACATTACTTTGTTGGCCAAAATAGAGTTCATGAACGAACTAGGAAATCTAGAGTGACCATTTGAAGGATTATACCATAATCTCCTTATAGAGTTCTATGATGAGTTAGTTGGGAAAGTTACATCTTTATCCCTTTTATCAAAGAAAATCTCAATCAATGGATGGTCAGATTTCTTATGCACTAACTGGGACTTATTTCATGTTCATAATTGTAAATTTTATATACTAGAGAATTTATGGGTTTAAATAGCAATGGAATTCTCCAGTGATAGTAGGCAAGCTCTGCATGAAGGTTTGGATATATTAGTTACAATATGGAAGTAGCAGATTGGAAAGTATTATATATGCAAGCAAAAAGAGACCAATGAAAACAAAGTAAACAAATAAACAAAAACATTCTACTAGTGCAAATCCCAAATCTACTTACGGGTTTTCTGCTATGATATATGCAAGCAGAGAGAGGCCTATGAAGACAAAGTAAACAATTAAATTATAAGGTCTGAATACTGAGAATCCCAAATGTAATCACAGGTTTTCTGGTCAGCAGACACTATAGTTTTCTCAGCTAAAGGAACTTTGATATTTCACTCATCTGAATTTTCTCCCTTCGAAGATGTTTGTTCCAAAATTGATGTAATACCTACTTCCTTCGAACTAATTCCCAAGTCATTCTCGTATGTGACATGCATTGGAATTGTAGCTGGCATTCTAAAATTTCTTGGTTGTTTAGTATAACCTGTATCCTATGCTTTCACAACTGATTTTTTTACTTCGTCCAAAATACTTTGCCATTCATCATCAATTCCAATGTGTTGTTTAACCCTGTCATTCATGATTTGGAAGCCTAGTCCATCAACATTATTACTAGATTCTGGATGGACTTGAACAATAGATGGACTAGAGTCCTCTGGCACATGCAAAAATCTATCTGTCTGGTTATTCTCACTTTTCAATTCAGGATAATTTGACATTGTATGAGAATCTTTAACTGGAAATTCTTGAGGCCCAATGTCTCCAATGATAATGACTGTTGTCTATATCCGGCACCTCCTTGAGAAAAATGTTTGAATTCTGTTCAAAACTGAACCAATCGTGTCCTTCAAAATTATCTGAATGGTTTACAGTGCCAGATAAATTCAATCCATGTACCCCATCACCCTCTTCAAAGCTGAACCAATCGTGTCCTGTAAAATAATCTGAAGGTTTTGTAGTGCCAGATAAATTCAATCCATGTCCCTCATCACCTAAAACTGATTTAGTAGTCTCCTTAGGATTTTGATCAATTTTACCTAAATCGCTTTCTTTGGCTTCAGGAATATTTAAAATCGCATCAGGAGCCCCCTGTTTTAGACCAGCTTTCCCGGGATCAACTTCACTTGATTTTATAGTAATATTGCTTATCCGAAAGTCGGATGTTGGTGCTGAAGTTTGTGTTCGAAGCGAAATAATATTTTGTTCAATGGGCGTACGCTTCTGGTGATCTATAGATAACATTGGGTAAGCTCAGAATGATTCTAATCAGACTTTAAAAGTTGTAGACACTGTATAGATGCATGTATATAGTGATTATAGTTGCATTAAAGACCACAAGAGCATCACTTGCAACCCACTTGGGCTTAATGCATTCAAACAAACTTAAGAACTAAACATAAAATTGATCTTTACTAGTAATTTAATTGATCCCGATACGTATACCTAAAAAAATTGCTAAATAAAACATTCTAATACAGGATTTCGAGCTGGAAAAACTCCTAACCTATTGCCTTATGTTCATCATCTTTCGACTCTTCGTCTGATGAAACTCCTTGAGTTTCTATGTTCGCTGAAGCGATCATCAGAAAAGCCCTCTATTTTTCCACAATGCTTCCTATGGTTCCTTCGGTTCTTAGCATTTGAATGTGTATTAGCATAAGTCCACCCAAACCGGTGGCAAACCCATGCACCATGAGACTTGTTAACATGATGGTTCTCGGTCCCTGAAAAATATTGGTTAGTATACCCTCCAAAAATTTATCATTTGCAACCCAAGGGCCAACACCACTGCCCAAACTCCTCCTCGCGATGCGGATTTAGCTCCATGGCACCGGGGAAATGGCTCTAAATCTAGCTACCATGGTCTATCTCCCGAAACCAATTTCCCTCGTCAATGCGTGCAACAGCTAGCTATATCCTGCCATCCGTCAATGCATCCAGATCTTGTAAGTTTCCAGTTCCACCTCTATCGATCTCCACCTCCATCGATCTGGTAGGTTTGCACATCCAACATTCAAATTCCACGCCCCTTCCAAGTCCCAACCATCTCTTCGAACCAGTAAATTTTGGCGAACCAGTGAAAAAATGGGGCGAATCACTCCAACATTTCCCTCCCACCCTATAAATCCATGTGAATGCCATTGAAATCTGCTCCAAACAAATAAAATTGGGAGCGAATTCCATTCTTCCTATTTTATGGGCATTTATTTTGGTGGACTAATTTTTAATAATTAATTATTTTTAAAATAATTATTGGGCTAACTTTATAAAACTATAGAAAATGGGTTTTATATAAAAAATTCGCCTTATTAAAATTTAAAATCCCTTAAAATTCGCCTTTGGGCTCAAATTTGCCCCTAAAATTTTCCTTGCCTTTGTCTTTCACTTGGGACACTGTGTCCATTACATTAAACAAAATGTCTGATTTCACAGAAAGATATTTCAAAAAATACAGCGCCTTTCTTTGATATCCAAAACATAATGATCATTATTTTTCGCTTGAACTGTTTTCACTGCTCGAGCTACTTCCATGACTTGGGTTATTTTGTAGAATGTTTTGTTCATGGTGTTGATTGTTTTCTTCTTCTTCACCTTCCATCTACAAACATAAAAATAAACTTTAATGAGTGTATATACATTGGCGAGAATAATGAAAATTTCTATATTAAATAATATACATCAATGTAAATCGAAAATAAATGATGTACCATAGCAACAGTTGACTCATGAACTATACACATTCTTTCAAAACCAAATCTCATGTCATCTTTCAACATTTCATTTGTTGGCGTAGTTCCATACTTTGTTTACTACGAGGTTTATACCCCATAACAAATCATATATTTAATATAAAATATTTTTTTGTTCTATTAATTATAGACAGAGCTAAGTAAAACAAGATCTATAGATGCTTACAAATTCCACAATTAATTTCTGATATGCCAACATATAATCAAAACCCATATTTAACCCAATGTCAATCAATTCGTATGATGGTTCTTCTTTCTATGTTAGCACCTGTTTGAAGACATTCAATGATGATTGTTGTAAAACAACTTAAAATATACAAAAAATAAATCTAGTTAAGCTGTTATAAGGAAGTAAAAATTACTCACAAACTTATATATCAACCCTTTTCTTCATTGCCGTCCTATTTTATATGTTGAATGGGTTCCATTTTCTTTTCTTTTCTGCAAGAAAATACTTTAAAATTAATATTTAATGCTAAATTATTTATTTATTGTTCCTAATCGTAAAATTCAATGATTACATATTGCATTTGAAGCACATTGTTGTTAATATGGCTCATCGTGTGATGCAATTATGTCTATTTCTTTGATCATCTCCTTGTCCACCTTTTTGAAAATTCCTACTGGCATATTTCTGATATCAGCTTGTTCAACCTTTGAGATTTTCATAATCTTCCTGAAAATGTAACATGACAATAAACTATTTATTTTTTATATTGATAAATGAAAAGTAAATATAACAAAAGTGATATTTTTAAATGATTGCTTTCTAGTAATATATATATATATATATATATATATATATATATATATATATATATATATATATATATATATATATATATACTAGTAATATATATATATATATATATATATATATATATATATATATATATATATATATATATATATAATTCTAGAAAAATATTTAAAGGAATATAATTTTCCATTCCTTCATTTTTGTTGTTGTACGTTTTTTCTATTAAAAATTTGACATGTCTCATTGATCAATTCTCTGGAAACTCATCTTGTAGTTTAGATAAAATTTGGTTCTTAGAATCATTAGATTGATTTTTGCATTGTAAGTGGAAAGAACGTCTATACATTCATTCCACTAGATCCCTCAAAGTTTTGTAAAAGTTTTTCCCCCTTTCGTTAACCTCCAACACCATTCCAGATAAGCTAAGAAGCAATTCATTTTCATTTGCATGTTCTATTTTCTTTTCTTTTCTTAGAACAACATTTCTTTTTTGAGTTGTTGGTCCTTGTATAACAATAAACATATTTGAATTAATAGATTGTTTGAAACATGTTATCTAATAATTTTAAGTATATTATTAATGAAAATTAAAAAAAGAAACTCATATTGGATCGATAATATTTTTTCATTCACCTGATTCATCCTTTTGCAATTTTTTCATTAAGATTTTATGCTCTTATGGTCCTAGATCAAAAATAATCTTATCGAGCTTCGACATTTCATGTCTCTGCATGATACATAGTAAACAATACATATTAGTTAAACTTACATATAGTTCAAAAATAATAATTTTTGTAAATAATTTACAAAGGACTTTCATTTTTTTCTTTTCTTGATGTGCTATCAGTATTTTTGTTACTTGATATCTTGTTAGTCATATCTTTATCAATATGAAATGTGTACCATACAATTCATTAATATATTTTATAAATAAATCATAAAATTTTCAGGTAACAAAAAAATATATCAAGAAACTGGTGCGCCTTTAATTAGGTACACACTGACGTCGGTGCAGACTGTTCTTGTAAACACACTGCCAAAACAGTAGAAACATTGTGCCATGCTCTATATCAACAAGGAGAAATGATGTGTTATATGTTAACTAACACACCGATTAACAGAGGACGCGGTGTGGCATATTCTTATAAATGCACCCCGCAAACAAGGGACCACCGTACAGTGCTCTCTGTCAACAAGGAGACCCTGTGCGTTGTATTTTAAACGGTGCACCGATTAACATAGACATAAAATAAAAATTTGTTTTCACTAAATAGTAGGTGCGCAGTACACTATAATGAAATAGTGCACCGGTGCCTTATTTTACATATGATGTACGGATTAAAAAAATATATGTTTTTAAAGTTTTTTTATTAAATAGTACGTGTGCGGCGCCTTATCATAAAGCAGCTCACCGGTGTGCTTGTTTACACAGGGTGCACCAATTAATTTTTTATTTTATTTTTAATTTACGAAAAGACCAACATGGATTGAGATTCGACTATTTAAGTTGTCCCGTGGGTTAGATGTCATAGGTCTATATATATAGCGATAAAAACCCTATAAATCTAAAATGAAAAGCCCTAATTCTGAAATCACAAAAACAGAAAGAAGCAAGGGTAGAAACAAAAAAAATCAAGGGTTTAGGGTAAAATAGATATTTTTTTCTTCTTTTTTTTCTCTAAAAATGCACAATAAATTTAATTTTTTTACTTAATGCGTAAAAAATACTGTATAAAATGTAAAAAGAAAAACAAAATTTAATCACCAGATGGTTTGAAATTCTATGCTACAAGGTTTGAATCACCAGAGGTTTGGAATTATGATTGTCTGAATAGTTATGTTCGAAAGTATTTCACTGCTCCATAGTGTTCTCATGCTCTCTTGCTCGAGGTATGTCTCTTGCAAATCTCTGGCTGAATTTTTTTGCAAAAATAGTGAAATAATGAAAAGTGTTTACTATTTAAAGAATTTTTTTATGACATTATATTTTTGAAAATATTTTTCCACCCATTTTTCAGTTTACCGCTTTTTTTTCACTTAAAAAAAATAAAGTTGTGCTTTTTTATTTGTGTCTATTCCGCACCGGTGAGTCAATTAATAACACCGCACCAGTACATCCATTAATAACACAACAACGGTACGCAGTAACTAAAATGCACTAGTGTGGTTATCTGTACATTAACACCAATAAAAATAAGTCTATTTTTAAGGCACCAAAATTAATTTTAGGTGTGTACACAAAATTTATTGTTGATTTTTTTTAAATGCAGGGTGAAAATATCATAATTATATCGAATGGAAAATTCTTCAAAATTCAACTCATTCCATAATATTTCTCAAAGTCTATCGTGGAGTTCTCCCTATCCATCTCGAGACGTAATATTTACTTCAGAATTTTATTTATATTTTCATTATCTAATTGAATTTATGTTTTTTATCCATGTCAATAAGCTTAATAAAATTTATAATGTATACAAATTTGCAAGTTCATGCAGATTCAGAATCGAATTCATATGCCTAAAATATTCAAACAACTCCAAAACATCGGAAGCTCTTTCCGGGAGTAGCATACTGCCAGGGGCATTTGGTAGATGAAAATGGACAACCGCATTAAAGGAATTTTGAGGTCTAAAATGGGTCTCCATAGGAAATTATAAAATAATAGTGGATATAATAAAATAATATTTTCTTACATCATCAAATCTAAGAGGGGAAAAAGGAAAAATTATTTTTTCAACTCGCATTTCCAACTTATCTCACTATGGGTTTACTCAAATTTCGAGCGAAAACACTCGTTGGATGCAAAATTTGATTTCTCATCCAAGGAGTACCCATGTTGCATACTTTTGATGGACCTTGCTACACAAAAAATGAGGAATACATGAAAAAAGTGATTGTAAACATGTTTTTTCATGTATTTCTCATTTTCTGTGTAGAAGGGTCCATCGAAAGTATGCAACATGGGTATTCCTTGGATGAGGAATTAAATTTTTCATCCAACAAGTACTTTCACTCGAAACTTGAGTAAAAACTTAGGAAGATAAGTTGAAAATACGAGTTGAAAAAGTAGTTATATTATTTTATTATTTTTTAATATTTTTACTTTTTTACTCCAAAAATGGTGAATCATCCCCCATGGTTGACATCATCATCTTGAATCCTATTAGTTCTTATAAAAAAAATTTTAGTTGTACATTTTTATTAGGAGGCCCATTTCAGACCTCAAAATTCCCCTAATGGCTTCACCCTGCCAACTGTAACAATATTGCATCTTGTAGCCACAATCTTAGGACAATGATGATAATAATAATTGTGCGTTATATTAATTAATGTAGTTATTTCAATGTCAAACCAATTAATCATGCAATATTGTCAAGATGCTTACTAATTGATATCATATATTTTGTACTAATCATGTTCAAATATATCTTTTGAAATTATTAGGATTCTAGTGATGATGAGCGAACTGCCTACCATCTTCCGTTGCATCCCACGACAATGTCAAATTGAGAGAAGACTAAATTAAGACAAAAAATCAAAGATGAACGATATCAAGAATGGTTGAATCAACCACCTATTAAATTCCCACTACGTCTAGATTCACCAATTATGAATGACTACAACAATATTAGTTCTTCACAATTTGGCAATGGAGGCAATCAAATAGAGGTTGGTATGGATGATTACTTAATGAATATCACTGCCATGGAGACAATGTTGTAATTTTTGTAAATAATTTACAAAGAACTTTTCTTTTTTTCTTTTCTTGATGTGCTATCAGTATTTTTGTTACTTGATATATTATCAGTCATTTCTTTATCAATATGAAATATGTACGATACCATTCATTAATATATTTTATAAATAAATCATAAAATTTCCAGGTAACAAAAAAAAATATCAAGAAACTAGTGCGCCTTTAATTAGGTATGCACCGATGTTGGCGTAGACTGTTCTTATAAACACGCCGCCAAAATAGTAGAAACATCATGCCATGCTCTATATCAACAAGGAGTATCGATGTGTTATATGTTAACTATCATACCGATTAACGGAGGATGCAGTGTGGCATATTCCTATAAACGCACCACGCAAACAAGGGACCACCGTACGGTGCTCTCTGACAACAAGGAGACTCAATGCGTTATATTTTAAACGATGCACCGATTAACATAGACATAAAATAAAAATTTGTTTTTGTTAGACAGTAGGTGCGCAGTGCGCTATAATGAAATAGTGCACCGGTGCCCTAATTTACATATGGCGCACAGATTAAAAAAATATATGTTTTTAAATTATTTTTATGAAATAGTATGTGCATGGCGCCCTATGATAAATCAGCGCACCGATGCGCTCATTTACACAGGGCCCACCGATTAAAAAATTTACGTTTTTTAAAAAATCACGCAAGGGCTGACATGGATTGGGATCCGACTATGCAAGTCGTCCCATGGGATAGATGTCATAGGCCTATATATATAGCAATACAAAACCTATAAATCTAAAATGAAAAGCCCTAATTCTGAAATCACAGAAACAAGAACAAGCAAGGGTAGAAACAAAAAGAATCAAGGGTTTAGGGTAAAATTGATTTTTTTTGTTTTTCTAAAAATGAACAGTAAATTTTATTTTTTTACTTAATGCATAAAAAATATTGTATAAAATGTAAAAAAAAACAATAAAATTTAATCACCAGATGGTTTGAAATTCTATGCTATAGGGTTTGAATCACCAAAGGTTTAGAATTTTGATTGTCTGAATAGTTATGTTTGAAAGTATTTCGCTGCTCCACAGTGCTCTCATGCTCTCTTGCTCTAGGTATGTCTCTTGCAAATTTCTAGCTGAAAAATTTTGCAAAAATAGTGAAATAATGAAAAGTGTTTACTATTTAAAGAATTTTTTTATGAAATTAGACTTTCGAAAATATTTTACCGCCCATTTTTCAATTTACCGTTTTTTTTATTTGCATCTATTCCACACCGGTGCGTCAATTAAAAACACCGCATTGATACGTCCGTTAATAACACAAAACCGGTGTGCACTAACTAAAACGCACTGATGCGGTTTTCTGTACATTAGCACCGATAACAATAAGTCCATTTTTAGGCACTAAAATTACTATTAGGTGTGTACACCAAAATTTATTGTTGATTTTGCTCAAATGCAGGGAGAAACTATCATAATTATATTGAATGGACAATTCTTCAAAATCCAACTCGTTCCATAATATTTCTCAAAGTCCATCGTGGATTTATCCTTATCCATCTCGAGATGTAATATTTACTTCAGATTTTATTTATATTTTCATTATCTAATTGAATTTATGTTTTTTATCCAAGTCAATAAGCTTAATAAAATTTATAATGTATACAAATTTGCAGGTTCATGTAGATTCATAATCGAGTTCAGATGCTAAAAATATTCAAACAACTCCAAAACGTCGAAAGCTCTTTTCAGGAGCAGCATACCGCAAGGCGCATTTGGTAGATGAAAATGGACAACTGTTTCACACTGTCAACTGTAACAATATTGCATCTTCTAGCCACAATCCTGGGATAATGATGGTAATAATAATTGTGTGGTATATTAATTAATGTAGTTATTTCAACATCAAACCAATTAATCATTCAATATTGTCAACGTGCTTACTAATTGATATCATATATTTTGTACTAATCATGTTCAAATATATCTTTTGACATTATTAGAATTCTAGTGATGATGAGAAACCCACCTACCATCTTCCGTTGCACTCCAAAACAATGTCAAATTGAGAGAATATTGAATTAAGACAAAAAATCAAAGAGGAATGATACCAAGAATGCTCGAATCAACCACCTATTCAATTCCCACTACATCTAGATTCACCAATTAGGAATGACTACAACAATAGTAGTTCTTCACAAGCTGGAAATGGAGGCAATCAAATAGAGGTTGGTATGGATGATTACTTAAGGGATACGACTTCCATGGAGACATTGTTGTTATATGCATTCCAAAATGATGATCGGCTAGGGGATGATGCTCATATCGTTGACACATTTTTGGAAAGCCTTAAATTTTCTTCCACCACCCCTCTCTTTGGACTTGGAGGTCAGTCAAATTCTACCCATTTGGGGACAATGATGTTATTGTACAACTTGAAATAAAATTTTGGCTTGTCGAATGCATGTTTCTCGTAAATTTTGAGGTAAGTTACCATAAAGTCCTCCCTTATGTAATTTTGAGAAATATAATCACACAATGAAAATTACAAATGGTCAATTTTGTGAATGTTATTAATTATATCGACATTAATGTACATTTAATATTGTCCATGATCACCAACTACAAGTTATTCAAAGATAAGGTTCTTCCGAGTGATAATGTCTTGCCCGGTAGTTGCGAAGTGGCAAAGAAATTGTTTAAAATGTTGGGTGTTGAGTACATATGATATCATGCATGTCCAAATGATTGTATTCTATATAGAGGAGAATATGCAGACAAAGAGATATGTCTGAAATGTGGGCATGACAATTATGATAAATAAAAAAAGAAGGGTAAATCACGTGGTCATCCTTTTAATATATTGAGGCACATGCCTATAATCTGAAGGGTTCAAAGGCTCTTTCGTTGCAAATAATTAGCTATGTTGTAGGGATGGCATGCCTCACATAGAAGTGAGTTGGGAGTTATGTGAATCCCAACAGATTCAATAGCCATGAAGCATATAGAAGATACATGGCCTAAAAAATTCAAGGATGAAGTACGAAGTCTACGAATCAACATAGCCATGGATGGCGTCAACCCATATTCCCTCCAGAACACTAACTATTATGTTTGGCCTGTATTAGTGATCAATAACAATGTCCCCCCATGGTTTTCCATGAAGAATATGGATGTCTACTTGCAA
Organism: Pinus albicaulis; assembly: GCA_034641835.2. Classification (NCBI taxonomy): domain Eukaryota; kingdom Viridiplantae; phylum Streptophyta; class Pinopsida; order Pinales; family Pinaceae; genus Pinus; species Pinus albicaulis. Next base: position 253,383,631 of record CM076577.1, on the reverse strand, counting down.
CCACTAGTAGATGAATTGAAGGAATTATGGGATGGGATAAATGTATACTATGTATCAAGACCCATCCCAATAGATAGTATTTTTACATTGTATGGTATATGTGCTTACACGACACATGATTATCCAGGCTTAGGAGTTTTCTCTGGTAAATTACATGTTTATTGATTTTTTTATATACATAACAATATTCTTTCACTTATTAGTTATTTAATTCATTGTAATTGTTCTAATATTCATGATATTTTTTAATGTGCCATGCATATAAATTGTGTACAATAATCTTGCAAGTCTTGTAACAAAAGGGTATTTTGGATGTAAATGTTGTGGACCTTCTTTAAAATCTAGATGGTCCAATGACCTACGAAAGCCAGTTATGACTGCTCCAGGGTATTCCTCCTAGAATAACACCATTACTAAATAGCAACATCCACTTTCAATGGTAAACATGAGAAAACACAAAGGCCTCCAATAATGACACCAGTTGAATGGCTTAGAGCATATGAGAGAGATAAGGAGAAGGAGTTCATAGAAATGTTCGATTAAAATGGGGAGCCTATGTTCAATGATCCATAATTCTTCGACACCTATGTTGAGAAATTTCCCATTGGGATGAAAATGAAATCTATCTTTTATAACCTCCCATATTGGAACCATCTTAAGATTACCCACTTATTAGATCCCATGCATATATTTAAAAATGTTTCATATTCTTTATGGATACACATATCATCAAAACAAAGTGACACATTGGCTGTTAGGAAAGATCATATTACTTCAAAACCTAAAAAGAAATATTGGCCAAGACGATTAGAAAATACAGGATCAGAGGCAGGCGTTGGTCCCTCTAATTCATGGTATTTCAAGAAGGTGATGTCCCATAGATTTTAAAAAAATATGATCTTTCTTTGGAAAAGGAAGTTATAATGGGTGTGAGGGTGCCATCTTCATATGGGTCTTCACTACAGCGCTGGTTCACCGTGTATGACCATTTTTCAGGGTTGAAATCGCATGACCATTTGAATCTTCTAAGAGTACGTATAATGTCAAAAGCATGATTTTATTATTTGCTATATTGATAAATTTTATCCCATGTAGGGATCATAAAAAATAACTAATTTTGTATATTATTGCACGTGTTTATAACTTTGCAGTGTCATTATCCTTTGTTCGTGCGTGGGTGTGTGAAACATGAATTCCCCCAAGACCTAGGATGTGCCATATCTAAATTATCTGCATTTGTACGTTAGATCACGTCAAAGGAGATTCATGTGGCTATCATTCCATGGTGGCGTCAATAGATAGTTGAGATTGTTTGTATGTTTGAGAAGGAACTACCGATGATTTTCATGGAATTGCAGGTTCATCTTCTAATCCACCTAGTAGATGAAGTTGAATTAGTTGGGGTGGTTTTTTGTCGTTGAATGTTATTCTTAGAAAGGTACATGAATAAATTGAAAGGTTTTTTTCGACAAAGGGAAAAACTTGAGGGGTTTATGGCAGAGGGGTACATATCGTACGAGCCTTTCTATTATGCCAGTGAGTACATCAAGCATATTGACAACAGACCAGGTGTGGTGATTTGGGATAATGAAAGGGATAAAGATTTCACATTAATACAATTAAAATTTTACAAATATTTTACAGACAATTACAATTACAATTACAAATTTACAATTTCACATACAATTACAATTATAATTTTATAATTTTACATACAATTACAATTACAATCATTTCACATTAATACAATTAAACTTTTACAAATATTTTACATACAATTACAAATAAAATTAGAATTAGAATTACAACTACAATTACAATTTTACAATTTCACATACAATTACAATATTTACAATTATAATTTTAGAATTTTACATACAATTAAAATCATTTCACATTAATACAATTAAAATTTTACAAATATTTTACATACAATTACAATTACAATTTTACAATTTTACATACAATTAAAATTAAATTTTCAATTATAATCATGACATAATATATAATAAATATCATGATTTAATATTAAAAATAAACATCGCGATCATGATAACCATCGTACAAAAACCATATTCGACTAAAAAACACATTCAAATTCGCTAACATCATCTAATCAACGTGATCATGATTATCTAACAAAACACAAGCATTGTATAGCATCATCACAATACAAACATTAAATATACATCTCATGTCAAATAACTGCTATCACATACCCATCTATCTGCAAGTTACACATTAAATGAACATATCTAACATGAACTAACAATATACACATCATGATGTTCACCAACATGTAAATTAAGTACAACTGCAACATGAACATAAAATGCATGGACTATATATATATATAATGTCAAAAATATACAGTTGTAATATAAATGTCAAGTATCAGCTGCTGGTACATCATCAATAGTAGTACTAGTCGAGGCCTTCTCAGTCAATGGTGTAGCCTCGACAAGCTCAGATAGAAGTCGATCATCACGTGCCTTTTGATCTGGTACTGGTGCCTCATGTTGATCAGGATCAACTTCCTGCTCACGATCAATCGACGTGGATGGTCCAGCCTGCTCATGATCATGAGTCCTGCTGGATGCTACAGGTTACTGATCATGATGACTCGACGTGGATGGTCCAGCCTGCTCCTAATCATGACTGTTGGAAATTGTAGGTTGAGAATGCTGACTCGACGTGGATGGTCTAGCCTGCTCATGATCATGGCTGCTGGTCGCTGCTGCAGGCTGCTCATATGTGGCACGAGGTGAACGATGATCACTCCCTTGATTTTGATCATCATATGATGCGTCATTGCTCAACTGTCGACGTACTGCGTCTCGACCATGCCTATGTCGAAGGGCCCTCCTCATTCGTGCCACTAAGCTGGTAGCTCCTACAACATGCTGCATCAAGGTCAACATATCATGTGGCATGCCTCTCCACATCTCTATCAACCTATCATTGGCCTATATCTCTTTGATAGTGCCTGGCTTGACTCCCTCCTCCACAAGCAGTCGAAAAAGTTGGTCGCCCAACTCCATCCGAAATCTAGTGTCAGGCCGATGCCTCACACCATTCAGTACCTGCGTAACATGAGGATGATCAGTTTTGTTTGCACTGGCCTGATCCTTGGCATATGCCATCTGTTGATCGTCATCGGGATCTACAGCTGGATCATTTGTTGGCAGTGGAATCTCATCGCCATTAAATGAACCAATTTCTACAAAATATATATAAGTACACAACAATAATTAAAAAATTTCATTAAATAGCTTAATAAAAACAAGTTAAAGAACATATTAGAATGAATTTAAATAAAACACTAATATTACCTCTATCACCTTGTGGCTCATCATTTATGAAGAGGATGTTGGCACACCCTCGCCAAACTAGCATACAGACAAGGGAACAAAATGAAGGCATGCTCATCAAAACTAGCTAGCAACTCCAATGCATCATGCGATATCCTCGTGGAAAACTCTAAATCACCCCTCTTGGGCATCATCTGTCCCCACATCTGCATCCGTACTTGCAACATCGACCTACGAGGCTATCGAACAAAAGTAGGCCTCGTCTCAGCAAAACTCTCAAAAAATAAACAAAATAGATCTGAAGCAATAAAGAAGTTCACCCTCCCTTATTCCTGAGCACGACATCTATCTAAAGCTATACAGAAATGGCGCAAAAAAATGGCAGACCACCTCACAAGTCATGGCACCTGTAATAAAGAATCATCATAAAATAGAAGCGGGCAACTAATGCGTTGCTCGTCACTAGTATGGTGTGGAATGGTCGAAATCAGTAGTGAGAGGCACTGGACCTCCTCTCCACCAAATGAAGAAATATATAACTGACCCCCGGAGACCTGAAAATTTGCAGGAGACAATATATCCATGCTAATGTATCTCTAGGAGTACACCAACTGACTCCCTGGTGCATAGCCAATGGGGACCTATGGGAACGAGGGAAAATCCTCCCCTCTCCTCGATAGGCCAATAATGAAATAATTTCTTCCTCAGTGGGCACGTACCACTGGTTAGGACCAACCTGAAAAGCCTATTGGTGGGCATTCCACCTGTGGATAAGTTGTTGCAATAACCCACCATGGCCCTTCAGGGATGTAGCCTCCTCATAGAAATTGAGGAGGCCTATCTCCCTTAGGAGCGTCTGGGTGGCTGTTGTAATAGGGCGAGGGTACATATCTCTTTCACTCTCTCGTGCCTCTCACAAGTGAACGATGTTATATTGGTCCACCTATTGTTATTGTTGTTCCCTCTCTTCTCTCCTTTGACGTCATTGAATGCTTCGCATATTAAATACAAATTTTTTATTAAATGAGATATGTATTACGAATATATATATATAATTTTTTTTGAAAAAAAACAGTTGGTGTGCCACAAAGAGCAAGCATGCACCAATAACGGTGCGTCTATTTTTATCGCGCACCAGACGTGGTGCACCCGAAAATTTTCAGTGCGCTGCAAATCATGACTTTTCCTATCTCAAGCGGTGTATTGACTAAACGCACCGCCAAACATGAGATAGTGATCAATGGTGTGATCGTTTAACTGATTGCACCGTTGACTATGAACAAATTCTAGAGGGTGGTGTGTTGACGAAAATATTCGCCTTGGGGTAGATAGTTTTGTTAGTACATTGCCCTCCTGGCATCATTACATGGTCAACAATGTGATCGTATAACCGACCACACGATTGATTATGTACCAGTATCAGGAGGGTGGTGCGCTGACCAAACTCTATGCCACGGGGCATATAGTTTAGGCAACGCACCTCCCTCATGACATCACAACATAGTCAACAGTGTGGTCATTTACATGACCACACCGTTGACTATGTTCAGTTAAGGAGGGTGGTGCGCTAACCAAAATATCCGCTTCGGGGCACATATTTCTGTCAACGCACCACATTCTCGCACTTCGACATGGTCAATGATGCGACTGGCTAACTGACCGCACCAGAATTTTTTTAATTTTAAAAAAGAACGATGTGTCATTTCGGTACTACCCCAGAACCATTGAGGATATCGTTACCACCGGTCACAGTGTGGCTTGTAAATTTATAGGCAACACCGCGAACTGATGCTAGCCAAACGACTCGAGCATATCTCGCGGGAAATATATATATTTTTAAATAAGGTGAATTTTAAGTTATTTTAGAAAAATAATCCACTAAAAGGTTTAATTATGGAAAAAAAAAGTAAAATACATTTACATTTGGGGGTTGAGGAGGAATATTGGATGTATAATTTGAAAAATTGAATTTTCCCACCATTTTCAAAATTCGAAATCGAGAAGGGGGGAAATGGACAATAGCAGTGCATGCAATGAGAGCACCGATGGCAGGGCGCCTCACACAAGGTAGATTTTCACCAGTGCTTGAGACCTCTGGAGCATTACAAAGTGAAAAATGAGGATTTTTGGCCTTAATTTTTTTTTTTATGTAACCCTGTTCCGGTGCATGTGTTTTTGAGGTGCACCGGGTAGTTTCTTCCAATTGCATCAGGTTGTTTCAGTTTTGGTGTGGGTTTTTAGGATGCATCGGTGTTGAATCTTTGTAGAGAACCGGTGCGCTACAGTAATTAGACACACTGGGCAAGTTTGTACTGAGCGCGTGGTGTCCCGATGTGCCAATTTTTAGTACGCACCGGTGCTTTCGCTAGTGGAACGCATCGGTGTGGTTTAGGATGAGAAACACACCGAAAAAAAACATACGCAAAAAGCTCCACCCACCAACCTCCTCTAGTAACCTCCACTACAAACGGATGTTTGGGCTATTTTTATAAGGGGTTCCTCAAAAACATCCGCTAGAGGGTCTTTTCCTTGTAGTGAGAAGAACAAGTTTATGAAGAGGCCTTAAGGAAAACACAGACAAAATTTGGAGACCTTCCTTCTACCAAGGAAGAAATTGTTTCAGTTCAATTGGTGGTGGATTCCCTCCTTAGAGAGTTCAGTATTTTGGTGCTTCTTGACAATATAATTCAACAAATACCCACTCTCAAGGATAAAATTAGGTTTGAACTTATATTTTCTCAAACAAAACTTGAAAATATGGAATGGTTATCAAATTCAACATGGGAGAAATTTGTTAAACTTAAAGGAATTTCCAAAAAAAAAATCTCTACTATAGCCACTCAAGGATTCATGGTGATTTCACCTTTGAAATCAATAGTTGAGTAGGTCAACAAAACTAACAACAAGGTTGTAGTCGATGCGGTGTTTCCAAAACCTAAAAAGAGAAACGTGCAAATTCCTCAAACTCAAGTGTCGAATCTCATGCCACAAAGGATGCCTAGAGCCACCAAACCAATAACAAAGGGAATTTTTTTTGTTTTGGATATAATTTTAATTTCCCTTTGTTCAGTTAATTTAATTTTTATACATTTCTAATTTTATGGTTATCAAGATAGTTATCAGGATAATTACCATTTTTTTTGTATAAAACCACCTTGCTGTAGGTTTTAACCCTGTACAGAAATGATCTGCAAACGAATCTTAAAAACTGAAAATAAACAATAGCGAGAGCATAAAACACAAAATAGATATACACAGAGATTTTCCCCTGGATCCCAAATTGGGACGACCAGCTTGATTTTTCATTATATTCCTTTCAATGTTACAACACATATATATACATGCCGAAGCATACATAAAACCCAATCCATTAACCCTGGATTAGAACATAAATGTAGCTCCCTTGACCGGATCTACAAAATACCAGGGGCCGAAAACAATCATGCCCCAAAACCATGTGCAAACCCATGCACAAAACCATGGGCAGGTCCACCCACCAAAAAATAGGGTCCAATTTTTTTTCCTATGTGGTTCAATATATATAACATGCTTTCAGTGTCTTCTTAAGTATCTTGTGTTGTTGTTGCTGAAATAAATAGTATTTCATTCTATTGGCATGATCGATAGCTTGATTTGTGATTATACATTTAGTTTGTATTCCTTATAGATGTTATATTTTATAGTTGACCAAGCTAAATATCGATAATCCATTGTCAAACAAAGTCGATTCTTGACATTATTGATTGTTGTAGTATTTTACTCTAATCATTAATTTTAGTGCCATTTTTGTCCTTTCTTCCTGTTAGTTATTTTTACATTTATATCATGATTTTGTTAACAAGGTCATATAGTTGGAAGGAAAAATATTTTTAGTAGTTATAACTCAATCACAAGGCTATGATAGTGAGTATGGATGTAATAAAGGAAATACAGATGTGATTTGAGAAGATAATGCTTGGAATATTTCATTATAACTGTAAATATGCCTATGGTTCTTATGTTAGAAACACAAGCTTTGAAGTCCAATATTTTGAGATGGTAAGGCTGAAACTACAAGTAGAAAAACTTGGGAATGTTTAGTTTTGATCACAATAATTTAATCACAATGGTTTCATTTTCTTTAACAACATTATTGACCTAGAGGAAATGATCACTTTCTAAATAGCTCTGTTGATGAAGACCTAGTATAGGACTGATTTAAAATATTGATATCAAAGTTTTGAAGATTGATGAAATCTTCAATGGTGCTTATGCACAATTTTAGATATTTATATGTAGTATGAAAATAATCTAGACATTTCAAGTTGTAACGACATCATAAGCCATTAATTTGGACAACTAAGTGCCAAGATTATTCAGCTTCTTGAAGGATAATAGAAGAGGATACTGAATTCCTCTAAAATTTGATAATATTATGACATGAATCCAAGAGTGGTGCAAAAATTGACATAATCTATAAAAATGAAGACAAGAAGTTACACTCCTATGTTGTACAAGTTCTTGTGAGATTAATATTAGGGTCAAAACTAATTCAAGGAATCTCACTAACAACTATATTTCTTTGGTCATATCTAATTAAGGAATATTCAATATTGGTTCAGGACTGAGGATCTAGACAAAGGATCTCATTCAAGCTTGAAATATTTTTCATATGAAGTTCAACAACCATACTGGACAAGGAGATTTTGATTGTCAATAAATAAGCAGATGAAACATTCCTCGAAAACAACCTTATCACGTATACAAAAGCATGGAACCACGTGACACATTTTTCTGGTTTGGATGATTTGTCCCATCTACATTAGCACATGAACAATTTGATGACCTAAGAGGTATGTATAAAATTAATCATTTATTGTAGGAAAATGTTGCAAGGTTACTACTCACACATGAAGAAACAGTAGCATGCAAGCCATATTTCAAGATGGATATTATTTGAGTATGTATTGAAAGAAGTAAAGACCTAAAGTCTCTAGAATACTAATACCAAATGTTGTGCTACTATGAAAATACTTGAGCAAGGATTTTTATCAAAATATGCATTGATTTTTGTTGATCATAATTATATTGTTTGATATATAACGCAATGTTAGATGATTATTTGAAGTTTTTGGACCTATAACTAATCCATAGTTCAATCAGTCTTGAAGGAAGCCTCTTTCTCAAAATGTATCATGGATAACTGTATAAGAAATCTAATTAATCATGTTAGGCATGAACTATGTGAAATTATCATAACCATGCCAAAAGTATTTGGAAAACTAAAGTGTTATACTTTGGATTGAAGTTTTGGGGGCTTATGTTTCTTTTGGAAATGTTGCATTGCATTTAATAATGTGTTTAGAAGCACAATGTTGTATTTTTGACATGAACCCTAAAATATGTCATGCATATGCATTTAGTTGACATATGTTTCCCTACAAAATATATAATGGAATATTAACCTTGATACATCCTTGGTTTATTTCATCACACGTGGATTTTGGAAAGAAAACTTGCATGTGACAAAGGTTAGATAAAGATTGGAAATCTATGGTTTTTTAACCCTAGCATTATAGAAGGATTGATAAGAAATCCATAGGGTTTGTGGATAAAACCCTAGAGTTAGACCTAAATCCATGTTTCTACTAAAAGAACAAAAATATGGCTTATGCGAAGAAGGAATAACATCATGTTGATTCTGAACATGTAACTAGAGTAGTTAGGGTTGAACCTAGAACACGGGTTCAAGAAGAAGTCCTAGATCCAAAAACTCACTTTATCATACCAAGAATAAAAACACCAAGAATCAAGAAAAGAAGAGATTATATTAATTTAATTTTGTCTCATAAATGTGAGTTTTCAAGGAGCATGAATAGAAATATCAATGTAAACAAAATACTAGTTATATCAAGCAAGAAAAGGCAATTGAGGTAGAAGAATCATATGAAAATGTTAGATGTCAAAATAGTAAAATTTTGATTTTATTTGTATAACATACCTGAAATGCACCAGTAAATATCCATCTCAGTTTATTTCATGTCAAACTTGGTGTTGTACCTTAAGAGACAATCCCTTAGCTGTGATAAGGAATCAGTGCCTAAGACATCTATCTGATTATGTCATGAATGTATATATTTGTCTCTGTCTTATCAACCCTAAAATATTAAATATCAAACCCTTAAATATCAAATATATGAAGATTTTGCAATGCTATATTTAGCCAATGTTGAACGAAAGAATCAAAAGAAACATAAGGAAGAACTTCAAACTGATATGTTGTTTTATACAAAAAATACCATTTCAAAATCCAAAAGAAATATATGAAGAAATAGTTAAAATAGAGGAGCACAAACTAAGGTTTTTTAACTCTGAAATACATAAGTATAAAGAGGACGGCTGCTCATAACTTTGTTTCATTCATAGATGGAAAAAAATAACGTAAACTGAGAATACATTTCAACATTAACAAAATGATAGAAACTTGCATACTCATTCATTAACTTGTCAATCTCTGAGTACAAAAATTATGCTTTGAAGGTCCAAAACTTGGAACTTTCCTTCCTCTTGGAAATTACATTAAATACAATAAAAAGCAAGTTGGAACTGTTGTAACCAATTCTAACTACCAAAACTACTTCATGACTTCAAAGGCTGTCTATCACATGCCTTGAAAATGTCTTTTTACAATTTCATTGACTTCAGAAAATAAAATAAAGTAAATATCCTAATCTATAGGAATTGCTGATGAAGTGAATTCTTTTCCTTGTTTAACTTATTTGTCTTTCTGTGTTGTTGATCCCTTTTCCAAGTCAATAGTTCAAGCTCTGTGCTTTTTCCATATTTCTACCTTTGTCTTGGATGAATGTGTCAAATTGTGATACTCCAATATGAATGTAGTAATTCGGTCATAAGATGGCCTTTCAGAGAAAAGAGTTTTTACCATCCACAGGAGTTGAAATTGTCTTTGCAAGAAGTTGACCATTGTTTCTCCTTTAAGTACCTGAGTCTTCTCATACCTGTTGTCAATCTTTCTTTTTGTCATCACTAGTAAATTCTCATAAGAGCTCCATGGCAGAATATTCCCCTCAGCTCCCCAACATGATGGTAGGCCTACCCTTGTCATTTTATCAAAAGATTTATCAAATTCACTTACTGCTTCTTTGATTTATATTAACTTATTTTCTGCAGCCTTTCTAAGATCATTCCTGATAATCATTTTATTAATTTCCACTGCATACAACATTCTATCCTGCATATCATTCTCCTCTAATTCCTGATCTGATTTGGAATTGATATAATCAATAAATCTTCTAGCCCAAATTTCTCTGTTAATCCCTTTCTGCTTATCAAACATAATCGGTTCTTCACACTCCACAATAAGGCTTTTTTCTTTTACAATAATCATCAGGAAGCACCAATTGGACTTCATTTCTGAGATGATATCAGTCCAAATGATATCCTTAGCTTGTATTGATGACACATTACCTTTCATTCTTTATTTGAGATTCTTGATCTCGGCTTCAGCATTTTTGAAATCCATTTTGTACTTATCTGCTTCGTTTTCTAAGACCTTCATCAATTTTGTAGTAGTCTCCAAATCTGTTTGAGCCTTTTTTCTATCTCTTTCATCCATCTACAACTCAGTATTTAATTGAATAATTTGTGCTTGAGGATCTGCATCACCTGTAGGAAAAACAAAAGTATAGTTATGATTATCAATGTGATTTTGTAAATAAATTGCAGTCTGCTTCACTTTGGAAAGTTCTTCATCCTTCTGCATAAGTTGCTACAACAACTTCTCTTTTTCCTTCTCTACCTCTGTAACCTCTGCAGCCATTGAGTGTTCACTAGTAGGTAAACTCAATTTCTTCATTAATGTAGATATCTCTCCTTCAGCACTTTGCAAGAATTTCTGCACAACAGTCTTGTCACTAGGGTCTACACCAATCTTAACAATAATCTTCTTCAACTCTTCATTTTGGACTGTTAAGGCTCTCGAATTGGCCTTTCCCAGCTTCAATTGTTTGATAACTTTCTCTAACATGTTTTCAGCTTTAACTGCCATTGCATTTGTCTTTGTGAGATCATTAACAATCAATTTCCCTGTCTACATATGCAAATTCATTTTTTCCATTAGTGGAATCTTTTTAACATCCATAGTCACATTTACAGTATTAAAACTGTTTGAGGACCCAATTGACATTCCTGTGGGATGTGACAGAGCAATCCTAAATTGATCTTTTTCAAGATCCATTACAGTCAATAGCCTTGTCTGATCGGTAGTAACCTGATGTTCTGCTTGGGCCTCCATGCTGGCCTTCATTCTTTGATTTCTCTCCTCAATTTGCGAAAACACCTATTTGATTAAGGGTACTTGCTCATGAGAGGATTCATGACCTCCAAGGAAAGAGGGAGCATTTTTCTCTTCACCCAAATGCAAGAAAAAACCAGGTGAATTAGAGGAATGATCCTCAGCAAATTTTGTCCTCTTCTCACCTCTCGATGCCTCATCATCCAAGTCAATAACAACTTCTTTACCTCTTTTGTTTGTTTTCTCAGTTATAACAGGAATTTGAATGCTTGTATTTATTGAACTTATTTCACCTTTTTTTTCCACCTTTTCCTACTCAAGTCTACTTTCATGAATGAAAGCTGAATATCCATTCTCAATTCTTCTCTGTGAAATTATACCATAGGGATCATAAGCCCATTTTTCTCCTAGTAGCAAATGTGTTTCCTCCAACAATTTTGTTACTTCCTCAAACGCCTGCCTCATATTAACTATGAAAGGTCCCACACTCATAGGAAATTTATACATATGGCTCTTCTTCATAGGGACGAAGTGCACATAATCAACATTCAGACTCTGTCTCATAAATTCTAAGGCGAAAAGCCTCATTGGTACGAACTTTGGGAGCCTGCAAGGTTCAACATTTGCTCGATACAACCTTATTTCTGAATATTCTTCAAATACAAACCAGTCCCCAAATTTACAGCTAGTTCCTAAATGTAGAAACTCCTGGGCTTTGGGTAAAAAACAAGGGGGATGAACTCCATTTAATATTTTATATGCAATGGGCATATACTGACTAGAAAAATCAAATAACCCCTCTTCATTTTACTCCCTTCTGATTATATCTATCCAGAATACAACTGATTGTCTTTTCTTGTTTACATCCATTATATTTAGACCTAACTGCATGAATTCTTCAACATTTTGGTATAAAAATAAGTAGAAAATCAGTGAGGGAAATTTAAAAGAACCTGTCAATGAAAGACTCATCAATTGCGAGTTGATTGCTTCTTGCCAAAAGGATGGAATATCCAGGACCATGCTTGGCTTCGTCATCATGGTGAACATTCCTAGGACTGACCTGTCCACTGTAACGTCATCTTCTTTGCCCAATATTTTAGCAATGCTACTTAATACAGGTCGAGTGTCTTCGTTGAAAACTCCCATATTAAATTCACCACATTCTGGCTGAAACTGCTTCATATTGGGCTTCAAATGGAACATAAAATGATTGAATTCTTCTCCTGCAAGGCTTTCATAGTAAGTAACCAGTGAATCTTCTGAAAATTGAACTGATGATTCGGCTTCAGGAAAACACAAGGCTTGGTGGATTAATTTGGTTAGACACATACAGAACATTTTCCCCTTGGGAATTCATCATGAAACATTTTCTGGGATACAACGCGAAAACCAACCAATAGATAAACTCTGGGAATAAATATGTCTTCGGGATGCATGCAGAAAGGACCCCGGACTTTTTTCACGGCGGAATAGAAAGGGGAATTATCATTACTCAATACAACTTTTTGGTAGAATGGAAGGTGAATTACTGAAGACGCAGTATCTTGAATGTCTCTCTCATTATCCATGAGAGGAATGTGGCTCTATGAACCAAACAAAGAAGACCTTTTAGCCATGATTAGAAGAGGTGCTGAAGGAAAACTCTTGCAAGGTGACTAAAACAGAAAGGCGATGGGAGAACGCAACAGGTCAAAGCGCAAAAAACTGCAAAGTATTTTGAAAACTTAATGAAAAACATCCCTAAATAGATGGCGTGGATTTTCTGTTATTAGCCTACGCAACGTGTCACTTAACCGTTGGAATGATTTGACATGAAAAATAGTTTTTCTCCATTCAGCATATGACGTCACTGCGGGGGGTCTCTGGGTACGACTGAAAACTTCGGCTGGTGCCCCCACGGTTGATATCCACAGTTGATCTTCATCGTCTCTGCAGTCAACCCAGTCAACTGCGGGGGCACCCTTTCTGCTAACTCTCATGCTATTAGTGCCCGCGGGTTGGGTCATCCATTTTATTTTTTTAATATCAGTACTCTCCGTCAGTTAATTTAATCGACCTTTAATCTTAGGATATAAAACCCACTTGTATAAAGTTTAAAACAATTAAACTCTAATACATCAAAAAAACAATTTCCTTTTTATGCCAAAGTATAATACTATAATACTTTAACATATTTAACATATTTTATTTTATTTCAATTTCATTTTTTTTTGTATTTTTAATATAAAATTAAAAGGATATGCAGATGATCCACAACATCTGGCTCCACCTGGGGATAGTGTTTTTTTCCACGAAACACTAAGAACCTGTAGATCAGTGCCTTCACTTCAGGCATGGAGTCAAAAATTGCTTGATGAGAAATATACAACGATAGAAAACCGGATATGTACAATGATGAAATAGTTGCTTCTAGTGCTGGAAATAGTGTTTCAAATACTGCCCATTAATAGGCAGTTCTACTGCTTCTCTGTCAATACTTTCCAACATGAAAGTATTATTTTCTCTCGCTTCAATGATTTTATACGGACCATACCATAAAGGATCAAATTTTCCATGCTTCCCTTTATCCTCTTTTCTTGTATCCCATCACAGTACCAAATCTCCATTTTGAAACATGATTTCTCTTACTTTCCTTTTGAAAATGGACTTCATTTTCTCTTGCTAAGTAACGAAATTGTCCCTAACCTTATTTTTGCTTTCATTTAATTCCATCACTTTATTCATTCTTCTAATCAAGGCATTAGGTTCCTCTTGAGTATCTTGAAGAAAAGATATTACTGGCCTTACTAACTGAGTGGGAAACAACGCTTAGGTACCATATACTAATTCATAAGGTGAATTACCAATGGTTCTCCTAGTATTCATCCTCACTGCCCACAAAGCAAAAACCAGCTTTGAATCCCAATTCTTTTAGTTCTCATTTATTGTCTTCTTCAATATTTTCACCAACGTTTTATTAGAGGATTCTTCTAATCCATTTCCTTGAGGGTGATATGCTGTAGAATGGGACAATATCACGTTATAAGTTTGACAGAAGTTTATAAACCTGACTGAGTTGAAGACTTGAGCGTTATCTGTCACAATCTTCACTGGACATCCAAATCTGCTAAAAATATTTTCTTCCAAAAATTTCATTACAACTAAATCATTTGCTCTTCTGGAAGGGACCGCCTCTACCCATTTTGTAAAATAATCTGTTGCAGTCAAAATCCATTTAAATTTCCCACTTGATGGTGGATTAATTTCCCCAATGAAATCCAATCCCCATTGTCTGAAAGGTTCTTCAACAAAAACAGGGAGAAGAGGTAAAGGGGCTAACCTTTTCTTTTCTGCAAACAACGAGCATTTTTGACAATTTCTAACAGTGATGTATACGTCTACAAATAAAGAGGGCCAATAAAAACCTGATTTAAGAATCTTATGAGAAGTTACTTTCCAACTGTAATGACCTCCACATAAGCACTCATGATACTCTTTAATCACTTCTATGGTTTCCTCTTCTGTTAGACATAACAACAACACACCAGCAGGATCTTTCCAATACAACTTAGCTTCAATTATAACATAAGGCTGAGCTTTAAGTTTCAAGGCTCTGTACCTAGCTCTGTTAATTGAAGGTGGACAAGAAAGGAAACACAAATAATGAATAATATCTTTTTACCAGTTTGAACAGAGGAATTTATACTTAATTACTTCTTTTGTCTAAATGTGATTTGATTCTTCATTGACTTCTTCTACAAGTGCAAGTAAACTGATTCCCAAAGCTTGGAAATTAGATTTTGTTAACAATTTAGCCAGTCCTAGTCCTTTGAATAGCTTTTTTGGTTTGATATCCAAATCATATTATTGGATTTTAGCAATCCATTTCCCTCTTTTCCCGTCAACATCACTCTGTACTAATACATCCTTTACAACAGAATTAGGCACATATGCTACAATTTGAGAATGAAGTATATAAGTTCTGAAAGCCTTCAATGATTTAACTAGAGCATATACTTGTTTCTCCAAGATATTATACTTCAGTTCTGCATCTCGAAGCACTTTTCTAAAAAACGCTACAGGCTGCTCACTTCCTTCTTCATTTTTTTGTAGTAGTACAATAGCAATTGTAGAAGAATATGCAAATGAGAAAATTTGAAATGGCTTCAAGTAATCTGGACTCATTAAAACAGGAGCTTCTTGGAGAGCTTCTTTAATTCTTCCAAAATATCCCCTTGCATCTTTTTCCCACTTTACCTCAGCATCCTTTTTCAACATATCTGTTATTTTCCTAACAATCTCAACATAATTTGGGACAAATCTTCTCAAAAAATTGATTTTTCCAAGAAATCTTTGAATATCCTTCTTACTTCAAGGTAGTGGGATTGTCTGTATGGCTTCAACCCTTGCTGGATCAATCTTCACTCCTTGCTTTGAAACTATATGGCCCAACAATTTTCCTTCTTCTAGAGAAAACACAGATTTCTTAGGATTCAATGATAATCCATAATTCCTGCATTTTAAAAAGGCTTTCTCCAAATGTTGTAGGTGTTCATCATCAGAACTTGAAAAAATTGTAACATTATCAAGATAAATAACTACAAATTTGTCCCCTACAAATGCAATATCCATTTCCCTTTGGAAAGTAGCTTCTGCATTCATGAGTTCGAATGGCATTCTGGCATACATGAATGTTCCCCAGGGTGTAGTGAAAGAAGTTTTCTTTTGATCTTCCTTCTCCACAGCAAACTGATTATACCCGGAAAAACTGTCAACCATGGATAACCTGTATGCTCCAGTTACTTTTTGCAAGACAAAGTCCATCTTTGGCAAAGGATAATTATCCTTCAGTGAAGCTCTGTTCAAGTTTCTGAAATCTACACATAGTCTTATCTCTCCATTTTTCTTCCTGACCGGTACAAGATTGGAAACCCAATCTGAATATCTTAGAGGAACTATAATCTTTGCTTGCAAAATTTTCTTTACCTCTTTTTCAATTGGAGCCAGCAATAATGGGTTAATTTTTCTGAGCTTTTGTTTATGAGGCTTAATCCCATATTTCAATGGAATTTTATGCTGAATAATACTTTTATCATAAGTTTTCAGATCTTCATATGACCATGCAAATACATCAGTAAACTACTTGAAAATATCTACATACCACTCTTTGTATTCCTTTGGAACTCCTTTGAACAGTTTGACTATTTTAGGCTCATGTTGAGTTCCTAAATTACTGTCCTGCATTTCTCCATCTTGGGAAACCTTTTTATGGTTTACTGCCACATCGTTAGCATCAAACATTATTTCAAGAGGTACCAAACCTCTAGGCAAAATATTATCTTTCAACTGAATTATCTTCTGGCCTCCAATTGACTGCTTCAAATTTTTAGACATTTCACCTTGATCACTTTCATTCACTTCTAAATCAATTTGAATGTCTTCAAAATTTCCAATCATCGTCAAGAACTGATTAATCTTCTCATCATCCTCAAAGACCTGCCAATGCTTTACATTATCAGGAACTGAAGGCCTATGTCTCAACTCAATCTCATACCTCAACCTTGGATTGATTGGTGGTTTGAATGTACTGGCTGCAATTGCTAATGAATCTGCCATTATATTCTCCTCTCTTGGAATAATCTGTAAGTTAAAGGCCTCAAAATAATTTTCAACTAGATCCCATACCTCATTTCTATAGGACCTTAATCTGGGATGTTTAGTCTGACACCAATTTTTAATTTGCCTTATGATCAATTCAGAATCACCAAAAATAGAGATAGACTGAATTCCCATATGTTTAGCTGTTTGCAGACTTAAAATCAATGCTTCGTATTTAGATATATTATTAGTGGATTCGAATTCCAGTTTGAAAGAAAAAGGTACAAGGTTACCTTCAAGTGATACAAATATGAATCTAGCTCCGGTGCCCTCCTTTGAAAATGCACCATCGAAATAACACTTCCAAAGCTTATTTGACTGTAGCTCCTTATGTACAATGGTTGAAGGAGCTGCTTTTGTGAATCTTCAACAAATTTTGCATCTTCATGCAGCATGAAACAAGAGAGATTCTCCTTCTCTTGACCATAAATGGGGGAATTACCTGCATCTTTCTTGGTAGTAGTTTTCAAAAATATGGTTTCTCTATATAACCTCCTTTCCTCCCCATTAAAAATAGGAATGATAGCATATGTGAAATCTAATTTCAAAACTCCTCCAAGTTCCCCCCCCCAAGATCTAGACAACAACATACCAAATCTTGCTGGAATATCTGCTACTACCACATCCATCATAATACTCTTAGCTGGAATTTGGGCTAAGGAAACAACCGTATCTTTGATAAGACACACACACTTTACCCTTTTTGAATCAAAGGAATAAAGGTCTCTATATGGCTTGGTAATTTGCAAGTTTAACTCTTTCATCACAGACAATGACATTAGATTATGTGATGCACCAGAATCTAGCATACAATTATGTAAAATGAAATCATGTAGCAGAACTAATATATAAAAAGGTGGAACAGAAGAATCTACCTCTTCAACATGAGGTCCAAAAGTAACCATTGGTTTCTCCTCTTGCAGGTTCACTCTATCACCCACCTCATCAGACTGAGATAAATTAATAAACTCTGCAATTTCCTTCTTATAACCAGGGGTTTGAATTTGCAGTTTGATCAGAAAACAGTAACAATAACACATTAGGATCATTATGTTTTATTTGGGAAGCATCAGCTTGCTGTTTTTCTTTTTCTTTATCTTGATTCATGGGTTGTTTCCCCTTGTCTGATTTTTTAATTTGGTTCTTATGTAGTAGAGTCGCCATTGGAGTAGGTACCGATTCTGATTCTTTCTCTTCATAATATTGAGTTCGCAATCTCTTCTTTGACCTCAAATCATATTTTTTATGCAATTATGATTGCAAAATAATCAATAAACTATTTACAGTAATCATCCATTTCTTCTTGATCAAATGAGATGCCAGTTTCTTTACTTTCCTCTTCATATTCTTTCTCAATTTCTTCTTCTGATTCACCTTCCTCCATATACACAACAGAAATTTGATCTTCGTCTTCCTTTTCATTATCATCAATAGAACGTGATGGTGCTGCCTCTATATATAAAGGTGCTTGCACTTGATCTTGATCCTTTCTTTCTCTTTGCAAAATCTGCAGGGGCTGTTTTCTGAACTGGGGTTTAAAAACCCCTCTATTTTGTTTTGCAGGTTTGTTATTGTTTATTTCCATCTTTACTAATTTGTTAGACAATTTTTTTATGATCTTAGTCATATCATTGATCCTCTGATCTTGAGATGAGGCTTCTTCTTTGGCTTTTTATTTATCTCGAACTTTCCTAGCAGCAGACATATTTGCCTCAATCTCTAAGGCATCAATTTGAATCTGTTCAAGGGCGGGGGATCTTCTTTCTCTCAATGTAAAACTAAAATCCAGCTCAAATGCTCCAGCAAAAACAACCCTAGCTCTAATAGGAGGAGGTTTCAGTTCCAGGGGCAAACTATTATACAACTTATTAAACCTTTTGACAAAATCATTCATATTTTCATGTGTTTTCTTCTTTATTGCATTGAATTCTGTTAAAGAATAACCATGGTCCCTTTTTTCTCCCCATCTCTGGATGAAATGTATTTCTAATTCATCTCAACCATTTATTGAACCATTTGGTAATCCTTTGAACCATTTTCTTGCCTCTCCACTTAGAGACTGCACAAAAAGTCTCATCACAACATCTAGATGTTCTACATTAAAATTTTCAACAAATGTGCAGAATAAGGGAAAGTGTTGTTCTGAAGTTATTTCATCTTCACCAGTAAATCTAGGGAGCAACTTGAGATACTCCTGAGGCATTGCATTCATTGATTTGGGTAGATTTAATGGTGCATATCTATTCATCAAGAAAGCAGGGGTTGCCATGTTTATGCCCTGATTGACTGCTCCTTAAGCGGGTGTACAATGGATACCAGTTGTAGGTGGGGATGAATGAGGTGGAACAACTGATAAATGGATAGGTGTATGAACAATAGCAGAAGAACTGGCAATTGTATGAGGTTGAGTTTCTGTAAGAGGAAATGATACAAACTCAAAATATTGTTCTTCTAACGTTGGTTCTTAGAGATGAATGGGTGAAGGTGAGGATTATTTTTCCGGGAAAATGAGTTTCTGAGAAATATCCTTGGAAGAAAATGTATGTGAACTGTTGCCTGGTGCAAGCAGTGTGGCATCAGGTGTAGAAATTTATTTTTTTTATTTTTATTTTATTTTATTTATTTATTATTTTTTTTTGTCCCTTCTTTGAAACTAGTTTTTCTGGATCAGAAAAAATAGGAGCTTTTTGCTGAGAGGTATCTGACCTCGTGTGAGGCTTATTAGGAGCCAGAATTATTTTAAAGAATCACAGCTTAGTATTTCCTCCTCTCTGAACAATCAGAGGAAATATGAACAAAACCCAGGGAAAACTTCAATTCTTCAGTCCCCGACAACGGTGCCAATTAATTTTCTACCTTAAGAGACAATCCCCTAGCTGTGATAAGGAATCAATGCTTAAGACATCTATCTAATTATGTCACAAATGTATATATTTTTCTCTATCTTATCAACCCTCAAATATTAAAGATCAAACCCTTAAATATCAAATATATGAACATTCTGCAATGTTATCTTTAGCCAATGTTGAATGAAAGAATCAGAAGAAATAGAAGGAAGAAATTCAAAATGATATGTTGTTTTATACAGAAAATACCATTTCAAAATCTAGAAGAAATATATGAAGAAATAGTTAAAACAGAGGAGAGAAAATTAAGGTTTTTTAACTCTGAAATACATAAGTATAAAGAGGTCGGCTACTCATAACTCTGTTTCATTCATAGATGGAAAAAAATAACGTAAACTGAGAATACATTTCAACATTAACAAAATGATAGAAACTTGCATACTCATTCATTTACTTGTCAATCTCTGAGTACAAAAATTAGGCTTTGAAGGTCCAAAACTTGGAACCTTCCTTCCTCTTGGAAATTACATTAAATACAATAAAAAGCAGTTTGGAACTGTTGTAACCAATTCTAAATACAAAAACTACTTCATGACTTCGAAGGTTGTCTATCACATACCTTGAAAATGTCTTTTTACAATTTCATTGACTTAAGAAAATAACATAAAGTAAATATCCTAATCTATAGGAATTGCTGATGAAGTGGCTTCTTTTCCTTGATTAACTTATTTGTCTTTCTTTGTTGCTGATCCCTTTGGAAAGTCAATAGTCCAAGCTCTGCACTTTTTCCATATTTCTACCTTCGTCTTGAATGAATGTGTCAGATTGTGATACTCCAATCTGAATGTAGTAATTCAGTCATAAGATGGCCTTTCAGAGAAAAGATTTTTTACCATCCGCAAGAGTTGAAAATGTCTTTGCAAGAAGTTGATCAATGTCTCTCCTTTAAGTACTTGAGTCTTCTCATGCCTGTTGTCAATCTTGCCTTTTGTCATCACCAGTAAATTCTCATAAGAGCTCCATGGCAGAAGATTCGCCTCAGCTCCCCAACATGATGGTAGGCCTACCCTTGTCATTTTATCAAAAGATTTATCAAATTCACTTACTGATCCTTTGATTTCTATTAACTTCTTTTCTACAGCCTTTCAAAGATCATTCCTGATAATCATTTTATTAATTTCCACTACATACAACATTCTATCCAGCATATCATTCTCCTCTAATTCCTGATCTGATTTGGAATTGATATAATCAATAAATATTCTAGCCCAAATTGCTCTGTTAATCCCTTTCTGCTTATCATACATAATCGGTTCTTCACACTCACAATAAGGCTTTTTTCTTTTGCAATAATCATCAGGAAGCACCAATTGGACTTCATTTCTGAGATGACATCAATCCAAATGATATCCTTAGCTTGTATTAATGACACATTACCTTTCATTCTTTATTTTAAATTCTTGATCTCAGCTTCAGCATTTCTGAAATCCATTTTGTACTTATCTGCTTCGTTTTCTAAGACCTTCATCAATTTTGTAGTAGTCTCCAAATATGTTTGAGCCTTTTTTCTATCTCTTTCAGCCATCTGCAACTCAGTATTTAATTGAATAATTTGTGCTTGCGGATTTGCATCACCTGTAGGAAAAACAAAAGTACAGTTATGATTGTCAATGTGATTTTGTAAAGAAATTGCAGTCTACTTCACTTTGGAAAGTTCTTCATCCTTCTGCATAAGTTGCTACAACAAATTCTCTTTTTCCTTCTCTACCTTTGCAACCTCTGCAGCCATTGAGTGTTCACTAGTAGGTAAACTCAATTTCTTCCTTAATATAGATATCTCTAATTCAGCACTTTGCAAGAATTTCTGCACAACAGTCTTGTCACTAGGGTCTACACCAATCTTAACAATAATCTTCTTCAACTCTTCATTTTGGACTGTTAAGGCTCTTGAATTGGCCTTTCCCAGCTTCAATTATTTGATAACTTTCTCTAACATGTTTTTAGCTTTAAATTCCATTGCATTTGTCTTTGTGAGATCATTAACAATCAATTTCCCAGTCTGCATATGCAAATTCATTTTTTCCATTAGTGGAATATTTTTAACATCCATAGTCACATTTACAGTATTAAAATTTTTTAAGGACCCAATTGACATTCCTGTGGGATGTGACAGACAAATCCTAAATTGATATTTTTCAAGATCCATTGCAGTCAACAACCTTGTATGATTGGTAGTAACCTAATGTTTTGCTTGGGCCTCCATGCTAGCCTTCATTTATTGATTTCTCTCCTCAATTTGCAAAAACACCTATTTGATTAAGGGTACTTGTTCATGACAGGAATCATGACCTCTAGGGTAAGAGGGAGCATTCTTCTCTTCACCCAAATGCAAGGAAAAACCAGGTGAATTAGAGGAATGATCCTCAGCAAATTTTTTCCTCTTCTCACCTCTCGGTGCCTCATCATCCAAGTCAATAAAAACTTATTTACCTCTTTTGGTTGTTTTCTCAGTTATACTAGGAGTTTGAATGCTTGTATTTACTAAACTTATTTCACCTTTGTTTGCCACCTTTTCCTGCTCAGGTCTACTTTCATGAATGAAAGGTGAATATCCGTTCTCAACTCTTCTCTGTGAAATTATACCATGGGGATCATAAGCCCATTTTTCTCCTAGTAGAAAATTTGTTTCCTCCAACAATTTTGTTACTTCCTCAAACGCCTACCTCATATTAACTATGAAAGGTCCCACACTCATAGGCAATTTATACATATGGCTCCTCTTCATAGGGACGAAGTGCACATGATCAACATTTAGGCTCTATCTCATAAATTCTAAGGCGAAAAGCCTCATTGGTACGAACGTTGGGAGCCTGTAAGGTTCAATATTTGCTCCATACAACCTTATTTCTGAATATTCTTCAAATACAAAACCAATCCCCAAATTTACAGCTAGTTCCTAAATGTAGAAACTCCTGGGCTTTGGGTAAAAAATAAGGGGGATGAACTCCATTTAATATTTTATATGCAATGGGCATATACTGACTAGAAAAATTAAATAACCCCTCTTCATTTTTCTCCCTTCTGATTATATCTGTCCAGAATAAAACTGACTGTATTTGCTTGTTTATATCCATTATATTTAGACCTAACTGCATGAATTATTCAACATTTTGGTATAAAAATAAGTAGACAAACAGTGAGGGAAATTTAAAAGAACCTGCCAATGAAAGACTCATCAATTGCGAGTTGAATGCTTCTTGCCAAAAGGATGGAATATACAGGACCATGCCTGGCTTCATCATCATGGCGAACATTCCTAGGACTGACCTGTCCACTGTAACATCATCTTCTTTGCCCAATATTTTAGCAATGCTGCTTAATACAGGTCGAGTGTCTTCGTTGAAAACTCCCATATTAAATTCACCACATTCTAGCTAAAACTGCTTCATATTGGGCTTCAAATGGAACATAAAATGATTGAATTATTCTCCTGCAAGGCTTTCATAGTAAGTAACCAGTGAATCTTCTGAAAATTGAACTGATGATTCGGCTTCAGGAAAACACAAGGCTTGGTGAATTAATTGGGTAGACACCTACAGAACATTTTCCCCTTGGGAATTCATCACGAAACATTTTCCGGGATACAATGCAGAAACCAACCAATAGATAAACTCTAGGAATAAATGTGTCTTCGGGATGCATGCAGAAAGGACCCCAGATTTTTCATGGTAGAATAGAAAGGGGAATTATCATTATTCAATACAACTTGTTGGTAGAATGGAAGATGAATTACTGAAGATGCAATATCTTGAATGTCTCTATCATTATCCATTAGAGGAATGTCACTCGATGAACCAGACAAAGAAGACATTTTAGCCATGATTAGAAGAGGTGTTGAAGGAAAACTCTTGCAAGGTGACTAAAACAGAAAGGTGATGAGAGAAGGCAATAGGTCAAAGCGCAAAAAACTGCAAAGTATTTTAAAAACTAAATGAAAAACACCCCTAAATAGATGGTGTGACTTTTGTGTTAAATGCCTACGCAACGTGTCACTTAACCGTTGGACTGATTTGACATGAAAAACAACTATTCTCCATTCAGCATATGATGTCACTGCGATGGGTCTCAGGGTATGGCTGAAAACTCCGGCTGGTGCCCCCACAGTTGATATTCATCGTTGATCTTCATCGCCTTCGCAGTCAACCCTGTAAACTGTGGGGGCACCCTTTCTGTTAACTCTCGTGCTATTAGTGCCCGCGGGTTGGGTCATCCAGTTTATTTTTTAATATCATCACTCTCCGCCAGTTAAATTAATCGACCTTTAATCTTCGGATATAAAACCCACTTGTATAAAGTTTAAAACTATTAAACTCTAGTACATCTGAAAAAAAAATTCCTTTTTATGCCAAAGTATAAGACTATAATACTTTAACATATTTAACATATTTTCTTTTATTTCAATTTCAGATTTTTTTGTATTTTTAATCTAAAATTAAAAGGATATGCAGATGATCCACAACACTTGGAATGAAAACGGATAAAGTAAGAATAAAAATATCCACACTTGACATAAATTGAGTTAAAGGTAGATAGAAAATCATTACAATAATAAAATAAATTAACAAACATTTTTATGAATAAATATTAATTTAAAATACTTGAGTGCATGAATACCTAAGTGAGAGACTCTTGGTTTCAAGAATAATTTATCAGAGTAGTCTAATCTTAGAGCAAATTTCCCTCGATTTGACAGAGCAATAATGAACTCAATATTGACTTTGTTGTTGCTATGTTGGATTGAGGGAGGTTTTCTCCAAGATTATTCAAATCCTAATTTATTATCTATTGAATAGGGCCAACCACGTAAAGGTGGAATCTATTATGCCCACCCCCCACATCACTCTCAATTCCCCAATACCCAATCTATCTACTAAAAACTAGTTGAAATCAACAAATTAGGATTCATGCATAGACACTAGAAAAACAAAAAATTCATAAGAAACATATATGGTTTTGCACATAAAGAAACATATAGCAATCACTCATTTAACCTATATCATTCATCATTCATTCATTAATCATAGACACAAAGCACTTATCTCAATACATTTTATCATCAATAATATGTTTTCATAACATGGTACGTGATGTTTCTAATGATGTAACTAATAAATAATTTATTTCTATTTATCTTCACTTTTGAATAGAATTCAGAAATGACTTCATCAATTTATTCTTCTTCCCCTTTGGTTCTTATGGCCTCGATATCTCTCATCGATGACCTGGTCATGTACTCAGGACATCATTGAGGCAACTATAAGAGGGGAAGATCATTAGTTGCAACAAGAAATAAATGTTAAATTGATATTTTTTGTTATTATTATTACAATTATTTCATTAATAGAAAGAGCATGAGAGTTGTACAATAGCAGAGGCAAACAGAGTAGTATGCGGCCATATGTTCCGCTTATTATCTAGTTGCATCTTGTACATGCTCTAGAATTGAAATAAGAAATGTTATTATTAATACACCATTTTCAATTAAATATTTTTAACTGTACTAATACATATTAAATTTTTCATAGCACATGAAATACGTCCATCATCGAGTAGCACACCACCTTCATTGGGTGCCATTGCATTGACACTAGGTTGTGTCTCTTCATTGCTTTCCTTCTTAAAACACTTAAAAACATTAGTTTATGACCAAAAATAATAATCAATATATTGTACAAGAAATAAATTATAATTATTTTTCACTAATTTTATTTACTTGTTTGTCAACGGGAGTGTTGGAAGATTGTGTTTTTCCCAAGCTTCTTATGCGTTAAACCACGACTTGATAGTCGTGCTTATAAGAAATCTCAAGGTCTTTCTTGGTTATAGATTCATTGAAATCCAACCCCTGAAATTTTGCATAAAAACATGAATTTTGGTTTTTATGTGCAATTAAATTAAAATTGTTAACAATTTATTATTTGGATGCAATTGATTTTTTTGTACTTACAATTTGTGCAGAAAGTTTGGAGTAACCACCCAGGCCAAGTTTTTGTTTCCAATATTTTTTTATTTTGGATTTTTTGGCTTTGGATGTATTTGGAAGCCTATATTGAAAAGTTTCATGTATGTAATTAGATGTTGCAATGATGATAAAGCATCATAATTCCATTATTAGAAGTGTCGCATACATTCTTGAGTCGAGTGGTGTCTTTCCTCATTTTTGGTCCCACTTATTCCTTGCATCATCCAAGACTACCTTCCACTCCCTCTTTGGAACCATTAAAGGATGCTCATACTTAGGTTTCTTTATAATATGAACCCTATATTGGTTCTGAAGATATTTTAAATATGTCCCTTCTTTTGGGGTGACTTCGGACTTGTTGAAGGAACTGTCACCAAACATGGCAACCAAATTGCTAATGAGATCATATTTTAACTTGGAACTTTGAGAATTACACCCTAAGCATATAGTCGGCCCAAAGATATCTAGATTTATTTCATTCAACTATTTATAAAATGTATCATTTCCTACAAAATGATATTATCATTAGTTTAAAATAATTGCACATTATACGTAATTTTCAATTAGATTGTAGATAATAATTAGAACACTTCTTAAATACCTCGAACCTTTTCTATTTTCACAAAGATGTGCTCATCATCTACAAAAAATGTATCTCATAGTGATATCCTACTAGTGAAAAATGTAGATCCAGGAAAACATGCTTCAAAATGTGCAATGTCACCATCAGCATTCTCTGCACATTATGGTTTGTGTTGCTTAAGGGTATAGTATTGACATCGACCATAGGGGGTGTACCAGTCTGAGTGACTATCATGTCACTAATATGTGAATATTGAAAATGGGTGCTATTATAATGTTGTGTCGATGTAGGAACGTCATTGGTACCAACATCGACCTCTGTAGTGCTACGCCAAGGATCAAACTCATCCAAAAACTGTTGTAAAAAATAAAGAGTTTTTTATAAAAGAATTGTAAGAGTATTAAAACTAAAATTGTAAATAAATAAATTGGATGATTAAATATATTCATGCTTACACCATAGTGAATAATATTTTTCATCAATATTTTAATTCTTTCATTTGTCATCTATGTCTTCAATCAAATATCAACCAAAGGAGTGAGCTCATTGTTTGATCTTCTCATATGCTTCTTTATTGTTTATATTGGGTCTATGGATGAATACATTTCTTCATTCGTAATATCTTCCCCAGGATGATATTTGGACTACTCTAATGTTGGTCCTTCCCCTTGTCACCCTGGGACAATGGTGTTGCCAACAATGCAATTTCATATTATTGTTCATAAACCTTTTTTTACATGAATATATTATAACAATTTCATAAGCATATTTTTTATATGAATGCATTATACCAAGTTACAAATGCAACTAGGGACATAAAAATGAGGACATGTTGGACCACCTATAAACATAAATGATAAGAATCATTAATGAGAGGTTATAT
Organism: Pinus albicaulis; assembly: GCA_034641835.2. Lineage (NCBI taxonomy): Eukaryota > Viridiplantae > Streptophyta > Pinopsida > Pinales > Pinaceae > Pinus > Pinus albicaulis. Next base: position 253,356,053 of record CM076577.1, on the reverse strand, counting down.
ACCGCCCCTATAATAGAAATTTATGTGTCTATTTGATTCAATTTTTAATTGATCAACAAATCTTCTCCTACAACTATTATTTCTATTGTGGATACAAATACACAATTTCCTTCACGTCCCTCAAATATCCAATTGGATTACTTATTTGTTTTCCTAGGTTCATTACTAAATTTCCAGCCAATTTTCGATGGCTCTTTATCTTTATTCCAACGATCATTTGTGGATATAATGATGAAAAGAGATTGTTCGCAAACATCGTTTATTCTCCAATCGTATTTTCAGTGTTATCTTGATCATTGCAATTTCTACGAAATAATCCATTGCAATTCACGGAGTCAGAAATTCGACAGAAATCGTCATCCCAAGTCATTTGAAAGCAACTTATTTTTGTCGTCGAAACTAGTGTTGCAATACCAATGCATACATGCCATAATTACAATGTTTAAGCATGGAAAATTTTATTGCAATGAGCGTCTCAATTCTGACGTCCATCCAACCTATTTTTGATAGTCGTGCAAATTTTAGGTATGGTAATTATGATGTTTAAGGGAGGGAATTGAGAAATCTACATGTAGGACTTTTGATGTTTGAGCATAGTAAGCTCGTCACAATTAATGTCTCAATTGTGACATTTTTCATGGTCGTGTGACACTTATGTGTGGTGATTGCGATGTTATTTGTGCAGGAATTGCAATAGTTATGTGTGGAAATGACAACGTTTTTGCATAGGAATTGCGGAATTTAGGCATGAAAATTGCGTCATCTAAGTGTGGGAAATATCATTGCAAGAATGTAGGAATTGCATCATTTAGGCATACGAGTTATGAATTATAGACTTGGGAATAATTGTTTCGTTTAGGTGTGGGATAGTTTGTCGCAATACTGATGACCCCAAGTACTGAGTATAAGGAGACTTTTAGGATGAGTGAATGGTTTGCAAGTGGAGGAAGGCCAGTGAGTGAAGGGTGAACAAAATATTTTCCTAGGGAATCAGGTGCTTCATGGCTTTGATATGGTGAATGGAAGAATTTACAGGGGGAGCTCTCGACAAGTATGGGGTTGTTGTTAATAGGATTTTCAACAAAAAATTTTATGTATTGGTGAGGGGTAGTGTTGAGTCCCAAACTTGCATCTTTCCTATACACCTTTCTAGACTTTTTCCATTTACTTGGACCTCCTAAGTCATAAACATCATTGCATATTAATCATAAAAGAGCATTTGAAGTGGTTTTTAACTATGTTTTGTGTCTGCTGTTTGAATTAGATTTTTTCTCATTGAGCTGCGGAATCTTGTCACTTTCCGCAGCTACTTCAACTTTCCGCAGCCATTTTGTTAAAGTCTATATTGCAGGTGTCTTCAAGCAAATCAAGCCACATGGGCAAGTTAGAAATGACATGGATATGGACCGAGTCATATTGGCTCAGTCGAATTCACCAAAGAAGGCAGTGGTCAAAGGTAGTCAAGCGGTGGTCAACCTAAGAGTCCTACGGTGACAGAACTCTGTTTTTCACCACGTGAAGACTTGCGTGGCCGTTCCTAAATCTCAGGGGACATATCAACACCTGTGAACTGCTCCATAAGCCGAATCCAACGGCCACCCTCCATAGATTTAATCTTCACGGCAGCCATAATGCTAGATTTCTGGACGTGGTTGTTCATGTGTCTTTTATCAGCGCAGATTGTAGGAAAGTAGTTATGTCATCCTCTGTTGTAAATAATGTATTCTCATACGCATAGTAGCTAGCTTTTGTAATGTAATTTTGCTGTAAAGAAAGCCCACTGTGCCGTGACATTATTTCCTTGTTATGACTGCGTTTTGAATACATGAGAAGACTCTGTTCATAAGCATAATTCGTGGTTGATATTTGTTCCTCGAGGATTGTGCAGAGGGCCCCTGCACACACCAAGGTTTTGTTTATTGCTGTATAGTTTCATGCTTTATTTCCTTACGTTCATTATGCCATAGTTATTCACGTGTATATATTACATCTCTTATGGTATTAAATTTTTATTTCTGTCCATAATTTTTCATGCTTTATACTGTTGTTAACTGATCAGTGTCTTTGTTCCAGATTACAGTAGGCAGCCCGGGCATTTGCACATAGTTTTACAATGACTAATGACATGGAATCGGTCTTGTCCTTTTGCTGATTTATTTTTCTTAGCTTTTAATTCCAGCACTGTTTTATTTATTTCAGTTTTGTACATTTTCTTTATTAGTTAGATTAGATATTAAATTACTCATGTCATTATCAGTTACCTCTGAAAGCCATAGCGATACTAATGGTGAGGGATTGAAGTATGAGTGTGTAGTTTGATATTAATTTATTTTTCTGCAAGTTAGATATTAAATTGCTCATGTCATTATCAGTTACGTCCGAAAGCCATATCGAGACTAATGGTGAGGGATTGAAGTATGAGTGTGTAATTTGATATCAGATTGCTCAAGTTGTTTATGATATCAGATTGCTCAAGTTGTTTATGATTACCTCCGAAAGCCATAGCGAGACTAATGGTGAGGGGTCAGAATATGAGTTGATGTAATTTGATTTTAGCCTTACTTTGCTTGCAATTCTTGGATTTCTTTGAGCACAGTTTCTTTTGTATTTAGACAGCAGCAAGGGTAATGGGTTTCATGATCAATAGTTCACTGTTTGTTTGACTGGTATAGTGGCACATTTTCATTTTCTTTTAGGAATTAATTTTGTCATTGCATGTTTTAAAACCCTTTTGAAGTTTGAAGTTTGGGAAATCATTATAAAGGACATCATTGCCTTGAACATTTATATTCATACTTGTCTTTTAGAATTTCCATCTCACATTAGGAAACCAACCAAGATAAAAACCCCCAAGATAAATAAAAAACCCAAAAACGACAAAAAGTAAGAGATAGGTTATCTTGCACATATAGTGTGCCACACTTCGTCAGCTTACGAATCCCGGATTGACAAATTAATGTAGCAATTTAGGACACACTAAATTGACCAAATAGGTAGCTCGTGGTCTCTATAATAATACTATGATATAATGAAATTGTTGGGATTTCTGAGAGGATGTTCTTTCCACAGCTTGGGGGAGATTCGTGGTTTGGAGGAGAGTTTATTAGGATTTGAATGGTTGTGAGAGGCCTTGTAGGTTTTTGTTTGATACTATAGGTGTATTTATTATCCGTTGTCGAGCTATTATTGTGGATTTTATTCATCTATTGGTGGTTCAGGGTGACTTTGCATTTTTTTCTTCCTGAGGCAATCGACCTCCCAGTTTCTTATGACCAGGTGTCAGGTGGATGGTTTCATTCATGGACTATATATAGGCCATGCAGGAGCTTGAAGATACAAATATACACACGGTGGTGGAACATAGGCCATTGTCTATGTTGCTGCTGTGAAAAATCTTGAGAGGAGGCTGGTTCTTCGACCTCTTGTGATCGTGCTATCTCAGACTTCACTAGTTTTTCTGGGTGGAGAGTCATTGTATTCCGGGATCGAAATTTTCAAATTTTTCCCCAGGGGGGGGGGGCGAATTTGAACTAGGGGGAGGGGAGTCTTGCCTCCGAATGACTCAAATTTATGGTGCCGCTGTACTTTCGACATCGCGTCGTTTATCCTGTAATTTCTTTGATTTATGGTTAGGGTTCGCAATAGTGAATTAAAGCTATTTAATGTGACTTTTTGGTTGCGTTATACTCTTCTCGAGTACCACTCCTAGCTGTGGTTGTCGTACCTTGGGTCTTTCCATTTATATCTTTGGACAAAGGTGGGTGGCAAACATGACTCCACTTTGGGTGACCCGTAATAGCTTTGGCTCATGGTGACAGGTGGCTCTGTGACTGATTCTGAGATGGAGATCTTCGACGATGATTTTCTGCATGATCTCAAGCTAGCAGAAGCTAGAGCAATAACTGCCAACTACTCCATTCCTCGTGACAATCACCACCCTCTGTCCACTATTGCTTCATCTACCTTCTCTGTCCCAAAGGTTGCTTCGGCTGTTTTGGGGCCTGTGAGGGAGGTTTCTGCAGCTCCTGTGACTATGGGGAAGGATAAACCGGGTCACCTGAGAACTTCTGCTCGAATCCGAATGATGAAACCTTTTAAGCCTACCTCTACATGCAGAATTCTGAGCTTTGGGAGTGATGTGATTTGGGAAAGAGAAGATAGTCTGGTTTCGTGAGTGATAGTATGAAAGTGGCAATTCACAAATTACAGCTCTGAGGATTTACAGTAGTGGCTCATGGTAGCTTGGTTTAAGTTAATTAGTTATGAGCCTAGAATCAACAAGTTACCAAATGGTTGGTACTGCTTTCATTTTATGAAATATGAAGATGTGTCGGTGATCCTCTAGAGGACATAGATCGACGGGCACTCCTTCTTACCATTGTTTCGATGGTCTGTTGATTTTCACCTGGTCGACAATGCACCTAAATCTTAGATGTTATGGGTTAAGCTTCCTCGTTTACCCATACAATTTTTTTCGAAGATGGTGTTACAAACTATTGGTAATAGTATTGTTTATTGTAGATTTATGGATTCGAAGTGCACTAGTATATTCGACAAGTGCTTGGCCTGGATCTTAGTGGAGGTGTTCCTAAGCGGGAGGATTATCGGCGCATGTTGATCTCGAGTGGGAAGGGTCGACACACAAACAATGCCTGGATTACTGGAACACGCCTTTTCAGTGCCACCTTTGTCATGCCATTGGGCATCTAATGAGGTCTTACTCGCATTGGAGAGAGGACTATTGCAAAGGTGTTCGGGAAATTTTTGTGACCAGAGGGCTTTTAGTCGGGGGGACCTGAAGACTCCACCACCTCCATCGGGTCCATCTCTTTCAGGTAAGTCTCATGAGCCTAATTATATGTTTCTTGTTAGTGCCTTGAAGGGGGTGGTGAAGAATTATAATTCGAGTCAGCTTGGAATTGAATTCAGTATTTTGGATGATGATATTTCATTTACTGTGGGGGATTCATTGCCTGTGGCTGGGGGGGCTATTGACTTGGGGATTTTTAGGGCTCCTGTCAGGCCTCCAATTGTTAATCCCCATGTAAATTCATTACCGGACCATTATTTTGTCTCTCCAGATTCCTCTTCATATCACACGGCCCTGTCTTCTAATGTGGCCATGTTTCCTCCCTCTTATGGTTTGGTGGTTGTTCTGTCTCCTGATATCCCAGATCCTAGGTCTCCGATCTCGGTGAATCCCTCTTTGACCCCTAGGAACTCGATTGGAAGCAACTTAGAATTGATGCTCCTTGACCCTGACGTGAACTTGGTCCCTCTGCCCATCGACGCAGGTCAGCCGACATCACCCACATTGATTCTTAGTCCCTCCTCTACATTGAATGTTACGATTAGAAGAGGGAAAGGTCGTTTGTGGGTTAAAAAGAAGTTAATTTCCTCATCTGTTTTGGGCAGGGCTATGGGTGATGGTAATTTAGAGAAATTTCGGTCACTTTGGCGTTAGATAGGGTACTTAGAGCACTGAAACCTTTTGCTGATGAAACATGATCCGTTTGGTCTCGATAAATATTAGGGGGTTGGGGGGAAAAGCCAAATTTATGTCTATGCCCGAGTTTTTTTTGAAGAATAATCATGCCATAATATTTCTACAAGAATCTATTAATACTGCTGATAGGTCTATCTCCTGTTTCTGGAAAATCTTCCTAGTTTGGCATATGGCGGCTCGGGACGTTGTGGGTCGCTTCGATGGGGAGATAGTGATATGCGATCCTGGCTTTGCTTATTTGAAGGCCTTTGGGTTTTTTGGAGGGATCCTTCTCTAGAGTCACTTTCGTGGTTTCAAACATCAGATTCATCTTATAAATATATATGCTCCTTATTAGGACAGGGCTTCTTTCTGGAGAAGGATGGCGAGAAGTGGCATCCTCCTACTGGATAATCTGATCATTGTTGGAGACTTCAATTCCACATTACATGGTGGTGACACTTGGGGGATTAATGGAATAATTGACCCGATTGTGGGTTCTCTTTTGAAGACTTTCAAAACTTACCATATCTGTGATTTGAAGATGAAGGATCATGGACCTACATGGTATAATGGAAGGCATGTAGTGAGTCGATTTGAAAGTGGAATGATCGCTTCTTGGTCAAGTCTCATTTGTTGGCCCGGATGGGTAATTGGTCGACTACTATTGGTGACGTTTTGATTTTAGATCACAGACCCATAATTCTAGAATGGTGTTTTGAAAAGGTTACTGGTGGGTCTCCTTTCAAGTTCAACCGGGTGTGGCTGTTGGACCCTACGTTCATCTCCGTGGTGGAGAAGTTTATGAGATTGAACCCGAGGGGGGCGGGCATTTTCGCGATGGATTATTTGGCAGGCACCCTTAGGGGTCTCAAGAAATTAGTAAAGAGCTAGGAACGTGAAAAGAAGTTTCAACTTTGGGCTCGAATAAATGAATATGATCTGGAGACTTATCATCTGCTGAAATATATGGAAGTTGATAATCCAAAAGCAAGCATTTGGGATAGAATTAAGGAGGTGGAAAGGGAAAAAGGGAAATTCTCCTTATTTATGAGCAGACGTGAAGGCTCAAAAGTAGGGCGATTTGGCTAAGGGAAGGAAATAAGAATACAAATTTTTTTCATGCATTTGAGACGAGGAGAAAAAACTACAATTCAATATGGCAGATAGATGCGAACGAATCATCTTTCATTTCTCGGAAGAAATTTAGGAGGAGGTTGTAAAACACTTTCAAAACCTCTTCAATGCATGGGAGCTTGGGTTTCACAAAGAGAAATTATGGGCAGTGGAGGGCATTCTTGCCATGTTTGATGAAAGGGAGCTTTCAGAATTCTATAAGCCGATAAGCAAAAAGGAGATCATTTTAGTTTTAAAATATTTTGCGGCGGATAAGAGTCTAGGGCCTGATGGCTCGACCCTAGACTTCTTCATCCATTTTGATGATCATTTTTTCGAGCTCATGACGGAGATGGTCGAAGATGCCAGAAGAACTGGAAATATTAAAGGGGCTTTAAACTCAACATTCTTGGTATTGATTCCTAAGGAAAATGGTGCAAACTCTTTTGATGACTTCCATCTGATTTCGTTGTGCAATACCTTGTATAAAATTATCTTGAAGACTATTGTTGAAACATTAAAGAGATTTTCATCTAGGTTAATTCCCTAGAACAAACAGGGTTTTTAAAGAACATGTGTATACATGATGGTAGCATCCACACAAGAAGTCATCCATTCTATACATACTAAGAAGATGCAGGCCATGGTCATGAATATTGACCTTAGCAAGGCATATGACAGGGTTTATTGGGGGTTATTGAGGATGATTTTATATAATATTGGACTTGACAGGGCTTCTGTAAATTGGATTATGGGGTTTCTTTCTAATTCTTCCATGGCAGTTATTATTAATGGGGTGGCTTCGATATTTTTTAAGCCTGGATGCGGGCTGAGGCAAGGTTGTGCACTATCCCGACTTCTCTTTATTCTGGTCATGGACTCTTTTAGCACCAAAATTAGTAGGGTTATGAGATCAGGCGGCATAAGGGGTATCGGGTTGTCTCATAGAAGGGAGATTAGTCACAATTTTTTTGTCGATGACATCTTTTTTTTGGCATGTTCATTAGATCTATCTGGCAGGTATTCCATGCTATTTTTTCCAGATTTTGTGTGGCCACAGGAATGGTGGCTAATATCAGTAAATCTTGTATCTACCATGAGGAGGATGGGAGGGAATTGGCTACTTCTATAGGTAACATGTTCAAGTTTCAATATACTCCTTTGAGTTCAGGATTTAAATATTTGGGCTTTCATTTGAAGCCTAATAACTATGGTATTAAGGACTGGAGTTGGATGGTCGAAAATTTTGAAAAGAGAATTATGGGTTGGTCAACTAAATGGTTTTCTAAAGGTGGCAGATTCATTTTGGTCCAGGTGGTTTTACAGCAATTCATGGTGTATTGGGCACACATCTATGTCATACCTAAAAAGATTTTAAATCGCATCAAAAGAGTCATGATGCACTTCCTATGGAACAGAATCAAAGATAAGGGAAAGTATCATTTGGCACGATGGGATTTAATAATGAAGCCCACGGAAAGGGGTGGATGGGGTTTAAAAGAATTGCACATCTTTAGGAAGGCTCTTCTCATGAAATCTATGTGGTGGGGTATGATTTCGAATGGCATATGGAGTGAGATTATCAAGTACAAGTATTTGGATGTAGCGGAGTGGAGGATCTTGTTGAGATTCAACAAGATGATGAGCTTAGTGAAAAGAGTCGCCTTCACTAAGTGGGCCCGCAGGCTATTTTTGGCGCAAAGTCTATTTTTTGACTATGTCTATTTTTAGACATGTCGATCATATTCTATGAGTTGCAGGATGCTATTTGTGGATGGTTGGTCATGTTGGAAAACTAGATGGACTTCTATTTTTAGACATATTGGGTGGAGTCTATTTTTAGACTGCCAGTCTAAACATAGATATGTCGAATATTATTAGCTCTTAATAATATTTGGACTCTAAACATTATCTTATTCTCTTGGAGCACTTCAGTTAAGTGCACAGATGTGGCACAATAGTTGACAGAAGGAATTACGCTATTCCTGAGGGTTTACTGGAGCTAATGCATGAGGACTTCAGTTAGAACTCATGTGACAGAGTTTGGTGGAGTTATAGAAGTAGTTGGTGGAGTTGTATTTAGTTTAACTCAGTTAGACTCGGTTGAGCTAGTTGTATCTAGTCTAACTGATTGATACACTAGAGAGAGTGGTGTGAATTAATTATTTAATTAATTCACTAAATAATAACTCATTAATCAACTGAAGAATACATCAGTTAACTACAGTGCATGGCAGTTTTAGTGGAGACCGGTGGAGAGATAGGTGAAAGAGCAAGTGTCACTATCAGTTGCGACTATAGTGATGCATTGATTGCATCCAACACTCAATGGAGATGACTATGAGGATTGCACAGTGAAATCTTGGTGAATTCGAGTTCATTTAGAGCCATTCTTTATCAGGGATTGCACAGTAGAGGCAGGCTAGCAGGTGGAAATGTTCGATGCATGGATTTGCAAGATCGGGCCTGATTAGTGTGTAGCGATTGTATTGTACTAAGTTCTTGATATGATAATATTTGTATGTGGATTTTTACATCATATCTATGAAATATGTTATATACAGATAGTTGGGGTTCTTAGCTTCAGGCTTTCCCGTCAAACAATTGTGTTAATGTGCGTGAATTTTTGTTGTTTCATGTGTGCATTGCAATTGACTTAATTTCTGCATGTGATGATCAATGGTGGAATAGATTATGTATTTTTCATGAAGTTAAAATAGTGTGAGATCAGGAGAATCTTGGACATATAACACATAATTTATATAATTTCTACAAATCTATTCTTGATGGGGTGGAGGAACATTAAAGGTGGTTTGTCAATATGGAATGGGTTCAAGCATTGTTGGTCGAGGTTTTCAACATACTTGAGGTGGAAGTTTGGGGACAGGACAAGATTCTTATCGACCATTCGGGCCTGTGCGGTGATACGGCTCCATCCCTGTGCAACATATAGCTTATTAAACATATAAATGGAAAATGATATTTCTATATGTGTCAAATTGTCAAGGAGAAAATTAAGGGAATTCCTTTATGGATGACAGTAGATAACTTACAATTGCTGGATCATCTAAAGGATGAGTGGGAAGACTACACTGAGGATTTAAGAAGCCAGGGTTTACTCAGGGTCACAGGTGGTGATAGGGTGATGTGGAATGGTCCAACAAAGGACAGAATGCTGATAGTGGATGATATCTATAACAATATATCCATGCATATTCCTCAGCATACAGTTTTCAGAACCTATAAGGGTATATGGGAAAATAATGCACAACTAAAAATGAAGCTGTTTATGTGGCTAGTTCTGATGGGGAGAAATCTCACTTGGGAAAATTTAAAGAGGAGAGGGAAGATAGGTCCGGGATACTGTAGGCTTTGCATGATGGAGGGCGAAGACAATTCACATCTTTTTTACAATTGCAATTATGCCAAGAAAGTATTGAAAGGGATATGTGAGTTTTTTAAGATGAAGGTTCCAACTTTGGAGAATACTAAAAATTTCATATTATGGTGGCAAAAGAAAATTCTCAATCTCAGAAATATCCTAGCATTATTCCACTGGTTCATATGGTGTGGTCAGAATAAATGGATTTTTGAGGAGGTGCGAAGTAGCCCAGAGGGGACTGCTACCATAATCATACAATATTTGGAAAAAATGAAAACAATGCAGAGGCCTCTGGTGGACCTATCTAAGCGTATGAGACCCATTGAAATACACTACCCTACGGGCTTCTTCGATGGAGCATCACAACATTCGAGATGCGGGTGTGGTGCTTGGCTGATGATTTCGTTGCGCTGTCATTATAAGATATTTTGGAATGGTGGATTAGGGACAAATATGAGAGCATAAGTGTTGGCATTGTGGGGTTTATTATGGTTCGCCTCACAACTGTGTATTGAAAACATTTGGGTGTTTGGTGACTTGAAGGTTCTCCTTGATCATCTTAATAGGGGAAACATGCTTTTCCCTGGAAATCTTGTGATATGGCTAGAGCACATAAATTTTTTAAGGAATTCTTTCACTACTATTCATTTTAAGCACATCTACCATGAGAAGAATTCCCAGGTGGATAGGTTATCAAAAAAAGGTTTGAATGGAGTTTTTCGTGTAATGTACTATGAGCTAACGAACACAGAAGGGGAAGGAGCTACAAGTATGGTGAAATTATCTGAGAAATGTTTTTTAAAAGGTAACAACACTCTTTTTTCCTATGGTTTTGGGTCACTTTTTTTGCCTCATATCATAACCTTTATCTTTCTGCGGATGGAGGGGTACCAGATTTCCGGATTTTAATTTTGAAAGTATCCTGCTGGGGGATATTTTGGGATGGTGGAGAAAAAACACTGATGGCATCAATCACCTCCAGAAACATATTTTTTCTCTTGTTTGGGTGAGATATTGAAAATGGTTCAACATGTTTTCCTATTTTGGATTATCTTTAGTACTCATGAAGAGAAATTAATGTACAAAGATATTGTAGGAAATACATGAAGGAATGTTAGATTCTCAAAACTATCATATAGACCCATGTAATGACTCAAAAAGTTATCAAAATGATCTGGTACATAATATAAACCAGAGTTCTTTCTTTCTGGAAAAAAAGAAAGGAAAAAAAAAGGTACTGAAACATTTATATTGTTGTTGCAATAATGATGTTATTCGTATTTAAAAAAACAAAAACAATGGTTGAAAACATCATCACAATGTTTGGATCTTTGATTATATTCCACACTATCATATGTAAATTCAAATGTGAGGGCATTCTCTGTAACATTTGGAGGGGGTATTGCTCTCAATTATGTGATTTTGGTTTAGTCAAGCAGGTAGGGTTTTTTTTTTAGGACAGGTGGAAGTAAACCAATGAACTACCAAGAAATTCAACATTATATGCATCCTTTTCCTACTTTCATTTCAACATCAAAGTTCTTTCTACCAGTCCTCATATTCTATACAGCATGAATTAAAGCACAAATGGTACTTGACAAGTTGGAGAACCTAATATTTGCTAGATTAAACAAGGTGAAGTTCAAGTAAGGTACATATAGTTTAATTTTTGTAATGAGTCATGGATAGAATTGATGTATATATTATTAACATTCACTTGCATACATGTGAAAATTTCATGAATAGAGATGGTATTTCTAAGGTTTTTGAAACTAACAATCCCCAAACTAGGACAAAGTGAAAGAAACCACTTTATGGATACCTTTTTTTGCAAGTTGAAGTCATACTTTTTTATTTTCCCGTAATGCCACACATACATCATAGTCATGAATATGAGAGAGAGAAGAATAGTTACCCAGGCCCCTTCTAGGAACTTATGAGATAAGTTGAGAAGTAGATGGCTTCGATATAACCAAAGAAAAGTAAAAAAACATATTTCTATTAGAATACTCTTATCATTAGCATATAATCATTACCAATGATGTTAGATCGGTAGTAACTAGCATGACTGTGAAGACAACTAAACCTTCCATAGGAATACCAAACATTTCAAAATTCATTACATTGGATAATGAAAATATATTATTTTTGTTGACAGTATTCTGGACTGAACTGTGTGTATTAGCTTGGAACTCCCATCTAATACATACAGTTCAATCCAGAAAACTATCAACAATATGACTAACTTTGGAAATATATACTCAAAAACATATTATTTCACTAACAAAATTGTTCCATGATTAAATCCAAAACACATGCATAAGGAGTAAAGAACAAAACTAGCACATACCACATACATTTCTTATTTATTTCATATCTTAAAAAACAATATTAAAAACTAGGCATAGGATCATAAAAATCCAATTGATTTATGGAATATAAATGCATCCATGTATTTTATCATATGTGTGCACTACTTTCACCCTAGGAAAGCAACCCAGTGCTAAGCTTTGGTTGATAATTGAAAACGTCCCAGTGATGATTTCTCGACTTCCAACCAATACTGCAAGTATCGCAACTCCTAGTACTGGCTACTGTAAAACCTATGCTAAGGTATTTACACAATATACTATTATTTTATTCATAACCAATATGAAACAATATGTAAAAGCCAATATGTGGACATTTCCTCCTTGCATGCTCTAGAATACACTTACGAAGAAGCTTAGGGGTTCCCCCCTTCAATTCTAAAAGATAAAACATATATGATAAGTTGTGATGTAAAAATTTGTTAAAAATGTGACAACGACTATTGTAATTTACCTATATAGTTAGAATAACTAAAAATGTAGGTTGAATAATGAAATATGGTTGTAATAACGAAATAGATTAAGTTTAAAGAGATGGCCCGAGAGGCTTGTAGCAACGAAGAATTTATCAATAAAGTTTCGAGTGTTTTTTACCCTTCAGTTCTTTCCGTTTCAAATTCGGTTTCTCTTTTCTCATTTCTTTTTTTCCCCAACAAGTGGTATCAAAGCCTGGAGGAGCCACATTTTTTGGTTTCGTTTTTGTCCAGAAGCTGTCGAAGGGAAAGGCTACAATCGATTTCCACTGTTCGCCGAAATTAGAATAAGCAATCGCGTGAAATTAGAAGAAGCAGTCGTGTGAGAAGGAGGTCCGTCAGCACGAGGACTGAACCGGTTGTGCTAGGTTGGCCGCAAGAGTTAAAGAGGAGGCTGCAAAATTTTGCATCTTCTGTCGGAGTAGAAAGAAGCCATCAGAAGCCGGAGGATCTGAAAACTGGGCTGCTGTGAAGTCGACTGCCTCAATGGGATAAAATTCGTGGAGAGAGAAGCAGCCCGAATTGTGGGGAGAGAAGACAAGGACGCAGTAAAGCAGAACAAGCGTGTAACTGCTGTTGTGAGAAAGAAAGGAGGAGTTTGAGATTTCGCTGCTGTTGTGAGCAAGAATGAAGGAGTCTTGCCTTGTCATATTTTGATATCAGACAAAGCAGTCGTTTGCAAATGTTGTAACAACCAAGAAAGAACAGTTGCAAGGTATGAAAAAGTCACTGTAGTAGGGTTTCAAGTTAGAAATTCTATTGATTGGACTATGCACATACATTGAAGAAATCGTTTTTTTTTTGGAACAGAAATTGTTATTTTTCCTAAAGGGGTTTAGTTTGAGAGATTTTTTTTGTTCAGAAAAAGCCATTGTAGTAGGGTTTCAAGTTAGAAATTATGTTGATTAAAATTGCAATAGAGTTTCAGAAAAAAAAACTGAGTACAGTTTGAGCAGATTTTAAAAGAAATAGTGAAGAAATTGTTTAAACGGATTTTTTAAAAAAGGAAATTGTGAAAGAAAATATGTTGTTTTTTTTTCTGAGTAAGGTTTTTCTGACCATTCAGAAAATCTGTAAACAAGAGAGGAAATCTTGAAATTCAGAAAATCTTTTTTTTTTTAAATCTGATTGGGGTTTTTCTGAGCATTTAGAAAATTTGTAAACAAGAGAGGAAATCTTGAAACCCTAGAAGAAGGGAAAACTTGAAACCCTAGGAGGGAGAAATGGAAAAAATGACAAATGCAAGATTTGAGGTGGAGAAATTCACCGGGAAAAACAATTTTTCTCTATGGAAATTGAAGGTTAGGGATTTGCTTGTGGAACAAGGGTTGCACAAGGCACTTGACAGGGTAACTAGAAAACCAGCAAGCATGTCAAACTTGGACCGGGAGGACTTGGATGCTCGATCTCTCAGTACCGTTCGGTTGTGTTTGGCAGATGAAGTACTCTTCAATATTGTTGGAGAGAGTACAATCGCAGGGTTGTGGAAGAAATTGGAAACTCTCTATATGACAAAATCTTTGACTAACAGAATCTATTTAAAGAGACAACTGTACAGCCTTCGGATGAAGGAGGGTACGAAAATTGCAGATCACTTGAATGTTTTTAATACACTTATTTGTCAGCTGTCCGATATGGAAGTAAAGATGGAGGAAGAAGACAAGGCAATAACCTTGTTGTGTTCCCTGCCGGAGTCATGGGATCACTTCGTGACCTCAGTCAGTTTGAGCACTGCCGATTCATTAAATTTTGAATCTGTCGTGGGTTCTCTCTTATCTGAAGAGGTACGAAGACAATCTAGCATTGAGACTTCTTCACCTGAAGCCATGGTAGCTAGAGGTCGGTCAAAGGAACGGGGGGAGAAGACAAGAGGTTCTTCCATATCGAAGTCAAAGGGTGGCAAGAAGAGTAAAGAAAAATTCTAGTACTGCAACAAACCGGGACATCTCAAAAAGGATTGCTGGAAACGGAAGGAGGCGGAAAACAACAAGGAAGCAAATCAGGTCGATTCAGGTATGGATGATGAGGTTTTAATTGCTGAAGCACTCCCTGTATGTAATATCTCACAAGATGCTGACTATTGGCTATTAGACTCTGGTGCTTCTCATCATATGAGTCCGCACCGGAATTGGTTTTCATCATATGAGACCGTAGATGGTAATTGTGTTTTCATGGGAAATAATGCATCTTGTCAGACTGTTGGGATTGGAAATGTGCGAATTAAAATGTATGATGGTACAATTAAAACCTTATTTGATGTTAGGCATGTACCTGATCTAAAGAAAAACTTGATTTCCTTGGGAGTTTTGGATTCGAATGGTTATAAGTTTACAAGTCAGAATGGAGTGCTGAAAGTCTCGAAAGGAGCCTTGGTTGTTATGAAGGCTGAAAAGGTCGGAAACCTGTACAGACTCAAGGGAAGCACTCAAGTCAGTGAAGCAACGATCGTGTCAGATAAAGCAGAAGAAGGTTCTTGTCTATGGCATCAGCGGTTGGGTCACATGAGCGAGAAAGGTCTTCAGGTACTGATGAATCGCAAGCTACTTCCTAATTTGAAATCCTTGAAGTTGGATTTTTGTAAATATTGTGTGTTTGGAAAACAATGTAAACAAAGATTCAAGTCTGGCAATCATAATAGTAAGCAGATTTTGGACTATATTCATTCTGATCTGTGGGGACCATCTCCTACTGTGTCCTATGGAGGTGCCTTGTATTTTTTAACTTTTATTGATGATTTCTCCAGAAAAGTTTGGGTCTATATGTTGAAAAAGAAAGCTGATGTGTTTAATATGTTTAAACAATTTAAAACAATGGTGGAAAAGAAAACAGGCAAATCAATCAAATGTTTAAGAACTGACAATGGCGGTGAATTTACCTCTTTAGAATTTGAACAATTTTGTAAAGATGAAGGGATAGTTAGACATAAAACTGCTGTTTATACTCCTCAGCAGAATGGTGTTGCTGAACGGATGAATCAGACTCTTATGGAAAGAGCCAGAAGCATGATTAGTAATGTTAATCTGCAAAAGGAGTTGTGGGCAGAAGCAGTATCTACTGCTTGTTATTTAGTTAACAGATCACCTTCGGTTGCAATAGATTGTCAAATTCCTGAAGAAGTTTGGTCGAGTTAGTCTTGTGATTATTCGCATTTGAAGATTTTTGGTTGTGATGCCTATGTTCTTATTCCTAGAAATCAGCGTTCAAAATTAGATCCAAAATCAAAATGTTGTGTCTTTGTTGGATATGATTATTCCGTGAAGGGATATAGGTTGTGGGATCCTACTTCACGGAAAATAGTCATTAGTAGAGATGTAACATTTGATGAATCATCTCTTTTAAAATCAGATGTTGAAAGATTTGAACAGAAGCAGGTATCACCAGGTCAGCAGATTCAATTGGAGAGTGTGCCTTTTCCACAAAGTCGAAAGGAAGGAGAGACTTCTGAAAAAGGTGGAGAAGCAGAGGAAACTGGAGAAGTTCCAGAATCCAGTTAGCAACCAATCACTCTAAGAAGGTCTACAAGGGAAAGAAGAACACCAAAAAGGTATGAAGACTCTGCTTCATCATTTGCATTGATTACTGAAGATGGGGAACCATCCTGTTATCAGGACGCAGTTGATGATGCAGATAGCGAGGTATGGAAAAAGGCTATGGAAGAAGAAATGGACTCTTTAGCCAAAAATAAAACCTGGGATCTTGTAGAACTTCGTGAAGGGAGAAGCATTGTTGGGTGCAAATGGGTCTTCAAGTTGAAGAGAAAAGTTGATGGAAGTATCGACAGGTATAAGGCGAGATTGGTTGCAAAAGGGTATTCTCAGGTTGAAGGTATTGACTTTCATGAGATCTTTTCCCCAGTAGTTAAACTTTTTTCTATTCGTACTGTGTTAGCACTGACTGCTTTACTGGACCTTGAGTTAGAATAGTTAGATGTTAAAACAACCTTTCTTCATGGTGATTTGGATGAAGAGATTTATATGGATCAGCCAGAAGGTTTTGTACAAGGTCGCAACAGAAGATTAGTTTGCAAGCTCAGGAAATCATTGTATGGCCTGAGGCAGTCGCCCAGGAAATGGTACAAGAAGTTTGATTCCTTCATGATGAGCCAGAATTTTATCAGAAGTGAGTATGATCATTGTGTATACTTCAAAAGTTTCAATGGCATATTCATTATCTTGGTGTTGTATGTTGATGATATGCTTATTGCAAGCAAAAGCATGGAAGAAATCAGCAGGTTAAAGGCTCAGCTGTCTAGGATGTTTGAAATGAAGGATCTTGGAGCGGCAAAACATATCTTGGGCATGGAGATACACAGAGACAGGAAGAATGGTAAGCTTTGGTTATCACAATAGAAGTATGTGGAGAAAATACTTGAAAAGTTCGGTATGAACAATGTGAAACCTGTTAATGTTCCATTAGCTTCCCATTTTAAGCTTTCTTTGGATTTGAGTCCTAGAACTAATGAAGAAAAGCAGAATATGTCTCGTGTACCATATGCAAATGCAGTAGGCAACTTAATGTATGTGATGGTATCTACAAGACCTGACATTTCACATGCAGTTGGAGTTGTCAGCAGGTTCATGAAAAATCCAGGGGAAGAACATTGGCGAGCAGTGAAATGGGTGCTTCGGTATTTGAGAGGCACAAGTGACCATTACATCAGCTTTGATGGTCGTGAAGGTACAGTCTGCGGATATGTGGATGCTGATTATGCAGGTGATTTGGACAAAAGGAGGTCTACTACAGGTTATGCTTTTACTCTTGCAGGTGGAGTAATCAGTTGGATGTCAAAGCTCCAAGAGACAGTTGCTTTATCCACTACTGAAGCAGAGTATATAGCTGCTTCAGATTCCTGCAAAGAGGCAATCTGGTTAAAAGGTCTGCTTGATGAGATTGGAAGGATGCAGGAGAAAGTGAATGTGCTTTGTGACAGTCAGAGCGCTATTCATTTAGCTACAAATCCAGCCTATCACAGCAAGACCAAGCACATCGATGTGAGGTATCACTTTGTGAGACATATAATCGAAGGCGGCAAAGTATTCCTCAAGAAGGTCCCCACACAGGAGAATCATGCAGATATATTCATGAAGCCAGTGACAGTAGAGAAGCTGAGATGGTGTCTTGCTTCTCTCGGCTTGCAGAAAAGATGATGAATGGACAATTTCTTGTCAAGGTGGAGTTTGTTAAAAATGTGACAACGACTATTGTAATTTACCTATATAGTTAGAATAACTAAAAATGTAGGTTGAATAACGAAATATGGTTGTAATAACGAAATAGATTAAGTTTAAAGAGATGGCCCGAGAGGCTTGTAGCAACGGAGAATTTATCAATGAAGTTTCGAGTGTTTTTTACCCTTCAGTTCTTTCCGTTTCAAATTCAGTTTCTCTTTTCTCATTTCTTGTTTTCCCCAACAAAATTTCCATGATGAATATAAGGGAATAAAACCTAAAAGAAAAACACATTGACAGAGTCAACAATTCAACATATTTGAAAACTAGAAAACAAGAGTAGGAAAAATATGTTGTTGGTAAATACCCTTTGTCTTTAAGTCAAAAATAGCAGGCAACAGATGACCATTTGGCAGTTGAGTGTGAGGATCACATAGTTCAACAAAAAATGGATGCACACAAGATTCAAACTACATTTAAGAAAATTTCTTCCTAAAATTAGGTCAAGGATCAACCATTAAATAACTTAGACAAGCTCGAAAGGGAGAACCACCATAGCTGAGAACATCCCATAAGTTTAGGCCCTGTATCAAAATAAATTTCTTATCGTAAAAATACTTATTTTCCCTTTATCAAAACACTTGAGATTATATTTCTTGAGACAGACAACAAGGCTTATTCCCAAAAATACTTTTGTGAATTTCTACCAAGAAAATAAAACCTAATATACGTAAGTTGGTGGGTCCTTCTTGTTATTGATCATTGGTTCATTTCTCCTTTTAAATTTTCATCATCTCAAGAAATTTGATTTGGGATATAACTTGAATTATCCATTCCAAATTATTTCTAATATACGATTGACCCGAGATGCTCAAGGGTGGCCTCCTTTAATTCTACAAGACAAACATATATGATCTAAATGTGAACGCAAATAAGTGTTGAAGTAGAATTGATTAATTTCCATCAATGAATTGATTTTTAACTGAAGTGCTTAATGTGGAAGATTGAAGGAAATATAAAACATTAAAAACTTAAACCAACCGCATATTAAACATGAAATTAGAAATAAGAACAGATAAAAGAGATAGAAAACTTTGATTATGGAATTCATCCCTGGTGGACTACGTCTTTGGGTCCACTTTCAAGTTGGGCGTCCATTTTATTAGGATTGATATGAGGAAATATTAACACATAAAAAAAATAGACTAAATGTGTTTGCAGGAACCTCTGGTCACTGCCAACATAAATCTCTCTTTCCTAGCTTTCCAACGCCTATCTCTGCGCTTAATTCTGCCTCCGGATGACCAAGAAACACCGAAAACAAAACTACCTCTCTCGCTCAAATTCTGAATACAAAGTCACTCATGTGTTTTCTTCATGAAGAAAATTTCATGGTTTATATAAGGTTGTATTCGAACTCCTTGATGCCAAAATAATCATATGGTTGAGAAAATCAGGTGTTTGAAGCCTCAGTCTTCTCACATGGTGACACCCAGTGTAGAGTGATAAGGTGTAATCTTTACAACTTGGCACAATTTAATTAAAAAACCAAAATGGACCTTATAATAAAATCTTATCCCTGACGATCAACTAACGACGTGGATTCCTCTAACATCTTCCATGTGATTGGGCATGGCCTAAACTCCTACTAACATCCAACGGTCAACTCCAGCAGTTCTGGTCTAATTAAATGTCGATGCCTGTTCACAAGCCTATGGTTCCACTACAATTTAGAATTGCGGTTAAGTGTTGCTGTTTTAGGACTAAGTTAACATTTGCGGCCCCACACCTCCTATTCACATGTTAAATGGTTCTGATGTGGTAAACTGTGGCTGTCAGGACAATGGGTTACAAACTTTGGGTTTTATTTTATTTGTAAAGTTTTAATACAAGGTTTGAAACCTTGTTTAGCTTAGGTTTTAGTGCTTAGTTTATTTGCACTAGGTCTTAGGTTTTAGACCTTAGGAATTAAGCTTTAGGTTTATGATTTTTACATAGGTACATGTCACCACATGACCTTTATAATTTTACCACACACACACCAAATTCGAACCATTTTTATCCATGAAAACATACTGAACCATGACGAAGTACTTTCATCCAGAATACTGGAGGACGAACTGAGCGGTCTGAAGACTGAACTGGGCATCAGACAAACCAGAGATGATTGGACCTCACTGTTGATCTACACTAAAACAAGATCCTCGAGGATCAATCCTCTCCACTTGAAAGCTTTTGGACCACAAAATTTTTGATTTAAGCAAACATCGGGTTAGGGTACAACTCCCTCACTTTTCCGATCTCTATCCACCTTACCTTGCTCGGATTCATGCCCTTGAGTCCCACTCAAAGATATTCAACATATCCTTGCCTTGAAGTACAAAATTTCCTATCCAAGATGGTATCTTCCTACAACTCATTCATATGCTCAGGTGCCAAATCATCAATAGTAGGAATCTATGTATCTTCCCCGGGATCAATGATCATCGAAGTTTCGTACAACTTACGATTTTCTACATTTAAAACTGAATAAATGTGCATGTAAGGAGGTAAATCTAATCGGAATGCATTATTCCAACCTTTTAAACAATATTGAAAGGACCATACCTAATGGGTTTTAGTTTCTTACCTTCTCCTTTCAAAATATCTTTACTGATATACAACCATACCTAATCGTCGACCTGAAAATGATGATCGACTCGATGCTTGTTGTGGCGCATTTTGTACTTGGCTTGACTCTTCTCTAACTAATCCTGCATTGCTTCATGTATCTGTTGTATCCATTTAATTAACTTAACTACTTTTTTTGAATTGTCATGTCCATCCACTTTATCTTCTTCACTGAACATGAATTCCATCGGTGACTTTGGTAGATACCTCAAACATGTTTCAAATGGTGATCGATTAGTTGAAGAATGTAAGGCTCGATTGTAAGCATGTTGCACATAAGGTAAAGATTCATCCCACAACTTAGGATGTTTACTACAGTAACCTCGAAGAATATGTTTCATTGTCCTGTTCACCACTTTTGTCTGTCCGTCAGTTTCTGGGTGAAAATTTGTTCTTTTCTTTAGCTTTGTGTCCATGAGTCCCGACAAAGTGGACCAAAAATCTCCTACAAAGCGAGTATCTTGGTTAGAAATAATAGAAGTAGGTAACCCAAAATGAACCCATACCTATTGAAAGAACATCTATGTCATATGTTCAGCAGTCACTTGCTTTTTTCATCGAACAAGAATGAACATATTGTTGAATTGATCAACCATGACATACATGTAATCATGCCCTCTCCTGGACATAGGTAGTCCTCCAACAAAATCCATGGAAATGTTGTCCCATTATTGCAAAGGCACTAGAAGTGGCATGTACAAACCAATCTTTCGATTGCTTGGCTTGCTTGTCGAACACATCACACATCCTTTAATGTGCTTCGCTACTATTTCATATATGCGAGGCCAGTAACAATACCTTTGAATTTGTGCCATAGTCTTTCTTACGCAAAAATTTCCTACAATCCAAGAAGAATGAGCTTCCCAAATAACTTGCGGCCTTTCGGTATGTGGTATGCACAACTTACCTAGATGATATAAAAACCTATCATGAATACGAAAATTGACTTCTTCTATCTGAGTACCATGAGTTAGTGATTCATAAATATCTTTTAAATCAACGTTAGTACTATATTGTTCTACATAACTTTCATGTTTCAATGAACTATTCTGCAGTACTACTGAAGCATTCAAAGATGGTCTAGACAACATATCATCTACGACACCTTTCTTGTACTTAATTACTAGGTGAATTATTGAAGAAATGCCATCCATATGTAGTGGTGATATTGTTGCAAATTAGTCTATGACTGAAGGTATTGAAGCGGTTGATAATCTGTGTGAATCATTGTTTCCTTACTCATTATGTAGTGTTTCCATTTATTTACAATTTCAACAAAAGCAAGCAGTTATTTATCATATGTCAGATAAGTTTTTACTGCCTTAGAAAAAGTTTCAGAATGAAAAAAAATTGGTTTCCCATTTTGAAGTAAGACTACACCCATTGCATAACCACTTGCATCTGTTTCAATTTCGAATGGTTGTTGAAGATCAAGTAAAGCTAAGATTGGTGTTGTGACAATTTTCTGATTAAGTGACTCAAAATATTTTTGTTGTTTCCCTCCCCACTGAAAGGAAACTTTAGATCATGTTGAAGCATGTAACGATGATGTAATCAAATAAAATTGAGCAATAAATTTTCTCCAATATTGAAATGCACCTAGAAAAATTCTAACTTCAGTTACATTTTGTGGTGTTGGCCACTTAACAATCACATCTATATTAGTTGGATATATCTTTAAATGACGACCTCCAACTATGTAACCAAGATAAACCAATGAAGTTTTCCCAAACTCACATTTTGACAACTTAAGGTACATTTTTTCTCTTTGCAACACTTCGAAGACCTGTTTAACATGCCTAACATGTTCTTCCATATTGGAACTGAAAATCAGGATATCATCTAAGTATATTATGACAAAATTATCAATTTCTGGACAAAATACATCATTCATAACACACATGAAAGTTTCTGGTGCATTACATAAACCAAAAGGCATTATTAACCACTCAAATAGTCCTTGCCAAGTTTTGAATGCAGTTTTCCAGATGTCATTTTCTGCTATCCGAATTTGATGATACCCACTACGCAAATCCAACTTAGTGAAATAAACAACATTTTTCAATTGTTCAAGTAAATCATCTATCTTGGGAAGAGGATACTTCTTTTTTATTGTGATTTTATTTAAGGCCCTAAATTCGACACACATTCTCCATGTCCCATCTTTCTTAGGAACTAAAATTATAGGTGAACCACATGGAGATGAACTGGGTCGAATTAAACCTTTTTCAAATAGCTCTTGGATTTGTTTCTTTATTTCTTCATTCTCTATTACTGACATGTGATACATTCCGACATTAGGAAGATGGGCATCAGACATCAACTGTATCTCATGTTGTATTTCCCGTTTAGGAGTCATATGTTTTGGTTCTTTAAATAGACTTTGAAAAGAATCTACCACTTTAACCAAACAATATTTAAACTGAAATTGAAAACCTGAAAAAGTATAATGCAGATCCTTATGTTGTTCTCTTACAACCATGAGTATATATCTTTTACTTTAACTTATTAGTCTCTTCATCTGATTAACATTAACTAAATCCAAGTGAGTTTTTATTTTATGTGCTAAAACGATGTATTCAATCCCATCTTTATTAAGATGATATTTATTGTATTTCCTATGAAACACTGCATCACGATCATAGAGATAAGGACTCCCTAACACTATTCCACATATGTCTAATGGTATCACATCTAAATCCACTTAATCAATGTAATAAGCTATGATGGAAAATTTTAAACGGCACTGCTTTGTGACATTAATTTGAGTTTGTTCCTTTAGCCAAACTAATGGGTATTTTATTGGATGATTATGTGTTTCCAAATCCAATTTCTTAACTAATGATTCAGATATTAAATTTTCTTGTGATCCACTATCAAACAATGTATCTATTTTCATGTGCTTAGAAGTTAACTTATGTGAAATAATTAAATTGTTTTATCTTCATCCAGATGATTAATATTTGAAGAAGAAGCAGAAGTACTTTGAACTTGAAATAGCATCATAACTTTTATCTGTCATAACCATTGCAGTTATTTTCCCTTCATCACTTGAATTGGAGCCCAAGTCTTGTTGGATTGCTACATTAGCCTTCTTTTCTCCTTTCTTCTTCTGGAACTTCTTTGGCTTGAGTTTCGAGTGAATTTTCCAACATCAGGTTTCATCATGTCCGATCCTCTGGCAAGGAGTACATGTAGGTATTTCACCTTCCTTCTGAGTTGTCGTTGTCTTCTTTCGCTTCAAATTACTCTTCCTCTTGATGTATTTGGAATCCAACTGTTTGGATGTCTTCGGTGAGAACTTTAATTTTCTTCCACCTAATTTGATATGTATGGCTTGAACACATACTTCATCAAAGTCATTAGAATTAAACATCAATAATGTATGTGCAAATATGAATGTAAACTGCCAGTGTACTTTAATAAAGTTTCACGTGTATCCAAAGGAATACTAAGCGTCAATTATTTCTTCCTGAACTCCTAAGTAAACTCTTGAACATTTTGTCTCTTACCTTGTTGCAAACGCTGCCAATCAATAACAGCTTGTTGCATGTATCCCAATAGATAGAATTTTTTCTTGAGAGCTTTTAAAAACTTATACCATGATGAGATGAATTTACCTTTTTTCTTTAAATATATTTTTGTTTTACTCTCCCACCAAATTAAAGCAGTCTCCCCCATCCTAAGAGTAGCTAATTGGATATATTTCTTATCATTAGAAATGTTTTGAATCATACACTACACTTCTAACTACTTAATCTATTTATCTAGTTTCTTTGGGTTCATTTAGCCATCATAAACATGTAATTAAAACTTTACATCAAGTTTCAAAATACATTTCTGAGTTTTCTTCTATGTTTCAGAACCTGAACTAGAAGAAGAAGAAGATGATGATGATGATGATGATGATGAAGATGATGGAGGATAGCGAGGTTTAACAGCTTTTCCTTTCCCCTTGTCCTTCTTTGATTCCTTTGTTGAAGAAGATGCATCTCTTTCCTTCTTATCTTCGTAGAGTTATGCCAACATATGTTGCATGTAATTCAAAAACATTTTTTAAACTTGATTCTTGTCCATGATATTCACTTTAGGAGTTTCACCTATTTTAGTTCCTATCGTCTTCAATTGATGAGAAACTTTTCGCTTTCCAATTTTTAAATCAAAATCCTAAAGTGTTCCTTCTCCATGTTGCAATCCTAACATGGTTAACATTCACTGGAAAAAATAATACAAAGCACAACTCGTTCTGATACCAAAATAAATGATCTGAATGTGATCGAAATTAAGTGCTGAAGTAGAATTTATTAATTGTCATCAGTGAAGTGATTGTTAACTGAAGTGCTTAATGTGGAAGACTTAAGGAAATCTAAAACATTAACGACTTTAAAAAGTAGCATATTAAACATGAAATTACAACAGAGAACAGAGAAAAGAGACAAAAAACTTTGATTATGGAGTTCTTCCCTGGTGGACTATGTCTCCGAGTCTTCTTTCAATTTGGGCATCCATTTTATTAGGATTGATACCAGGAAAAATTTACATAGAAAAAACACCATATTTAATTTGCTCGCAGACACTTCTAGTCATTGACAATAGAAATCTATCTCTCCTAGCTTTCCAACACCTATCTTTGTGCACAATTATGCATCCGGACGACCAAGAAACACTAAAAACAAAACTGCCTCTCTCGCTCAAATTATGAATACAAAGTCACTCATGTGTTCCTCATGAATAAAATTTCATGGTTTATATAAGGTTGTCTTCAAACTCATTGATGCCAAAATAAGCATATGGTTGAGAAAATCAGGTGTTTGAGGTCTCGGTCTTCTCACTGGTGACACCTAGTGTATAGTGATAAGGTGTAATCTTTACAACTTGCTGCAAATTAATTAAAACCCAAAAACAGACCTTATAATAAAACCTTATCCCTGACGATCAGCTAACGACATGGATTCCTCTAACAGCTTGCATGTGATTGGGCGCGGCCTAAACTCCTGCTAACATCTCACGGTCAACTCTGGTGGTTCCGGTCTAATTAAATATTGATGCATGTTCACAAGCCTATGGTTCTGCTACGGTTTAGAACTGTAGTTAAGTGGTGTGGTTTTAGGACCAAGTTAACAACTGCAGTCCCGACACCTCCTATTAACATGTTAAATAGTTCCGACGCAGTCAACTGTGGCAGTCAGGACTGTGGGTTACAAACTTTGGGTTTTTTTTTATTTGTAATGTTTTAATACAAGGTCTAAAACCTTGTTTAGCTTAGGTTTTAATGCTTAGTTTTTTTGCTCTAGGTCTTAGGTTTTAGACCTTAGGACTTAGGCTTTAGGTTTAGTATTTTACATAGGTACATGTCACCACATGACCTTTACAATTTTACCACACACACACCAAATTCAAACCATTTTTAATCATGAAAAAATCTCAACCATGACGAAGTACTTTCAGCGAGAATAATAGAGGATGAACTGAGCGATCTGAAGACTGAACTAGACATCGGACAAACTGGAGCTCACTGGAGCTCACTTTAGATATGCACTGAAACAATATCCTCCTGTATCAATATATAATAATTTGTGTTGTACAAATTTCCATGATTAATATAAGGAAATCAAACCTAAAATAAAAACACATTGACAAAGTACATCAATTCAACATATTCGAAAAATAGAAAATAAGAGTAGGAAAAAAATGATGATGTTGGAAATACCCTTTGGATGAAGTCAAAAGGAGCAGGAAAAGGATGGTCATTTATAAATCAAGTTTTATTATCACAAAGTTCATAAAAAAATGGATGCACACAAGCTTCCAACTACATTTAAGCAAATTTCGCCATAAAATTAGGTCAAGGATCAACCATTACATAACTTGGACAAGCCTGAACCATAGTAGATGAGAACATCCAATGATTTTAATTTTTTTTAAATACCTAAGATTATATATCTCAATATGAACAACATGGCTTATTCCCAAAAAAAATTCATGAATTTCTTCCAAGAAAATAAAACTCGATATACATAAATTAGTGGGTCCTTCTCATTCATGTTCATTGGTTCATTTCTCCTTTTAAATCCGCATCATCTTGAGAAATTTGATCTCATATATAAATTCAGTTCTCCATTCCAAATTATTTCTGATATATGATTGGCCTAATATGATGCAAGACTATTCGGATTATGACTCATATTAATTAGTAAAATCTCCTTTGACACCTGTAGATCTTCACATACAACACATCTCCATGAATGCACTTCAAATTTTACGCTTAATTATTACGTTTGAATTCCAAGTATTATTTCAATTTGAAGGTAAATTTATATATCTATGACATGATTATGTATTCATTAAGTGAACCACATCTACATGAATGCATTTTGAATTTTACGCTTAATTTTCATGATTGAATGCCAAGAGTTATTTCAATTTGACGCTAAATTTATAGATGCATGCCATGATTATGTATTCATTAAGTGGGCCACATCTCCATGAATGAATTTCAAATTTTGCACTTAATTATTATGATTGAATACCAAGTGTTATTTCAATTTGACGGTAAATTGATATATTTTCGTACGCCATGATTATGTATTCATTAAGTGGGCCACATCTCCACAAATACATTTTTAATTTTATGCTTAATTATTATGATTGAATTCCAAGTGTTATTTAAATTTGACGATAAATTAATATATTTTTGTATGCCACGATTATGTATGCATTAAGTTGTCATTATTTCAATTTACCTTCATGTTTATATGATTTTTTAATTGGCAATTGTCCTATTCTTTATTCTCTGCAACTGAAGAAATTTTTAAGTCTTTCCAAGATTCCAAATCCTTGCACCTTTTGAAACTTCATGGGAATTTGTGAATATGGGAAGAGTTAAGAAGGAACATCTCATTTAGTAGATAGTTGGACTAGGGTCGTTGTTAGAAGAAATGGATAATAAAAATACATAGGCTTGGTTGTTCTCAGGCACTGAAATTTGCATGCAATATGTTGGCATGTCAACATGGGACAAAATTTATAAACTAATGGAAGAATAATTGTAATATGTAGACGAAACAACCAATGCTACAGTATTAGATGAAGACCCGGATGTTGGCCAAATCTACCCATTGAGTGATTCTTCAAGTTCTAGGCTACAAAATTTTGGTGCAATACCAATGCTAATGTCGTATATATACATTATATGATGGGAAATAAACCTTTTTGATGTCAATAAAATGAAATCATTAGTCCTTGTGGAACTATGGTAGGCTTGTTTAGGGTAGTGGGTATTAAGGGTATGTATAAGTTTCTTGATTTCAAAATTAGTTATGATGAATCTTTCATTAATGAGTTTGTGCAGAAGGAATGTAAATATATGGAAAGTGTTTATTTTTGTAGCATCGGATGTGCTCTAGCCTCAATATTTTGTAGAGAGGATAAGACACATGCATTCACCAAGACCCATAAAACGTTTGGAAAAATTCCACCTAGATATGATTTAATTAAAGTAATTAATCATGCTTAATGTATTCCTAAGTCTAAACTTATGAATGTGATTAATTAAAGGGTATTAATTAAATCAAGTGTGAATCTTCTAGATAAAGGTGTGGATCAAGTCCAAGTTAATATTATCCATCAATTAAGATATAATCATGGTCATTGATACCTCAATGAGAGAGTATAATAAGGAACTCAATGGGCACTTGGAGAATACACCAGGCAGATACTCAGTTTCCCAAGTAGATCAATTTTCTCATTAGCTGAAGTTTGGCAAGAGAAAATCCAATCAGAGGGTTAGTTGCAGGTGATAGAGAGTGGGCATCAACTATAGTACGAGAGTGCATAATGAATTCTGGAAAGTGCAGCGCAGAGGAGGGACGCAGTTCATCAAGCACTAAGCAGAAGATGTCATAGTGAGGCCATCGTAAGGACAGAGCATCATCTTCGGTGTCACGAAAATGTTTTGGAGAGAGAGAAATTCATTAGTAAATTTCTCTCATTGATTCTTCCTCTAGTTTTGCTATCCAGTATTTTTTACATGAATTATTGTAGGAGAATAACAAATAAACGCTCATCTGCTACACCGGTTTTCCCAAGTTTGGTTTTTCCCGAGACAATTTTCCAAAATTAATTGTGTTAATGTGTTTATATGCATGCTAGTATTATCCTTGCATTTATTTTCCACAGTATTTGTTTTGTGAAGGTTGCAGCATATATGTTTCGATATTTGTTGCAGTAAACTATAAATAATTTGTTTAATTAATTTTAATAAATAGAAGAAATAATATCAGTTGTTGTAGTAGGATTCGAGATGTTATGAAACCAGCTCCAAAACTAGAAGAAAAGAGAGATCAATGCCTTATAAATAAACCACTTAGAGGGGGAAACCTCCAATACATTACATAAATTAACAATTATTCGATGATACAAATGACCAAAACCTCCTTCCATATATAGGAGTCCATGGGGTCACAATATAATCCTAGCCGGCCTAACAATAATAATGTAAGGGCACAATAATAAAAATATTGGGGTTACAGGGGTACAACAAAAACAATAAAGGGGTTACAATAACAGCAATAAGGGAATATAATAGTAATATAGGGACCTAACATGCCCCTTTCCTTCAAAAAAGTGTTGTCCTCAACGCTTGAGTTTCTCCGGATGCTTCTGTATAAAATTATCATCCTCCCATGTAGAATCTTTAGTCAGTAAGTTCTTATATTTGATAAGATACTCTGAAATTGATCAATTTCATAGCTCTCGAGTTATTTTTTCGTGACTGCTTCAGGTTCCAATATGATTTTTCCTTGCTCATCAAGTTTTGGAAATATCATTTGAATTGGAAGTTTGTCCCCTATAACCTTCTTTAAGCATGAAACATGGAAAACTCAATGCACCTGCGAAGAAGTAGGAAGCTCCAATTTGTATGCCATAGTACCAATATTTTGCAACACCTTGTAAGGACTGTAGTACTTTGGCGATAATTTATTATTCTTCTTAGCTTGCTTGAGGGACATTTGTTTGTATAGTTGTAGCCGTAAAAATACCCAGTCTCCTACATCAAAACTTCTCTTGCTGCGATGTTGATCCGCATGTTGTTTCATTCGATTTTGTGCCAAATTTAGGTTATCCTTTAAGAGTTGGAGAACTTCTGGTTGATGCTTGATGTTATCTTCCACTACTTGAACCTTAGAATTTTCTCTTAAGGAAGATGTGATATACGGTAGATGATATCCATAAAGTGCCATAAATGGGGTCATTTTTTCTGCAGTATGGAAGGAAGTGTTATACCACCATTCAGCAAGAGGTAACCACTTGACCCATTATGTTTTCTTATTAGATGAAAAACAACGAAGATATCCTTCCAAACATTTATTCACTATCTCAGTTTGACCATCAGATTAAGGATGATAAGATGAGTTATGAGCTAGTTGAGTACCCAAAAAAGAAAATAATTTTGTCCAAAAATTTCCAGTAAAAATGGGATCTTTGTCACTTAAAATAATCTTTGGGTTTCCAGGTGGCTTTTGAATTTTTTCCATAAATGTTGTATAAATTATACTTGCTTTAAATGGATGAGCTAGTGCACAAAATTGTGCATACTTGGTAAGTCTATTAACTACCACCATGATGATACTCTTTCCTTCGGACTTAGGTAAACCTGTGATAAAATCCATTGAAATATCCTCCCAATGTTGACTTGGAATGGACAAAGGTTGTAGAAGACCCGAGATCTTAATTGTCTCAAATTTATTTTGCTAGAAAACCAAACATTCCGCCACAAACTTTTGAATATCAGATTTAAGGCCATCCCAAAAAAATTCTTTCTTCACCCTATGGTAAGTTTTTAAAAATCCTGAGTGTCTTCCTAAAGGAGAAGTGTGCAATTCCAAAAGAATCTTTTGTTTTGGTTGGGAATTCTTGAAAATATATAAGCGATATTTGTACCATAAGGAATCATTTTTCCAACTAAATGTATCAGATGTACTAGGATTTTGCTGCAACTTTTGAACAGGCATCCACACTTCTTCGTTCTTCTTCCATTCATCCCTTGCTTTGGTTATCCAATTTGGTTTTATAATAGAAATGGCACAAAGCAATGCTTCCAATTCTTCATCCTTTCTTGAGAGTGCATCTGTAACAACATTTAGCTTCCATTTTTGTAGATGATTTCAAAGTCATAACCCAACATCTTTGTGACCCATTTTTGTTGCTCTTCTAAAGATAGTATTTGTTCCAAAAAGTGTTTAAGACTATCATTATCATTTTTTACCTTGAAGTGTCTTCCTATTAGGTAAGGTCGTCATTTCATTAGTGCATATAGTATTTCCAACATTTCCTTCTCATAAATAGCTTTCTGTAAATACTTTCCTTTGATTGGATGATTTTCAAAAGCAATGGGTCTTCCTTATTGCATTAAAAAAACACCAATTCCATTTCCTGAGGCATCACATTCCACAATAAAGGTTTTTTTGAAGACTATTGTAGCTAATATTGGTGCTAGGCACATTGCCTCTTTAAGATGTTCAAAGGCCTTAGTTGCTTCAGGAGTCCATGAAAATGCATCTTTATTCAATAATTTTGTTATAGGTACTGCTATTCTCCCATAATTCTTAACAAACTTGCGATAATAACCTGTTAACCCAAGAAATCCTCGTAACTTCTTTATGGTTGTGGGGAATTTCCATTCCTTAATGGCTTTAATTTTGCTAGGGTCTACCTTAACACCCTCGTGAGATACAACATGACCCAAATATTCCACCTCTTGCACTCCAAAGAAACATTTGGATGTTTTTGCATATAATTGTTTCTCCTCCAGTAGTTTGAGCACCCTGTCAACATGTTAAACATGATCCTTCAAATACCTGTTGTAGATTAGTATGTCATCAAAAAATACTAGAACAAAATTCTAAGGAAGGGTTTGAAAATGGAATTCATCAACCCTTGAAATGTAAAAGGTTCATTGGTAAGACAGAAAGGCATGACCAAAATTCATAATGACCATCATGAGTTCGAAATGCTGTTTTTGGAATATCTTCAGTCTTCATTCTAATTTTATGATATCTTGAACAAAGATCCAAGTTGGTAAAATAAATTGTTCCATGTAATTCATCCAATAATTCATCAATCACAGGAATGGGAAATTTATCTTTAATAGTGAGCTTATTGAGCTCCCTATAATACAGACACATGCGCCATGATCCATCCTTCTTATGCACCAATACTATTGGAGCAGAGAAAGAACTTTGACTAGGTTGAATTATACCAGCCTCTAACATTTCTACGATCACATGTTCAATTTTGCTCCTTTGGACATAAGGATATCTGTAAGGACTAATGTTTGGAGGAAAATTTCCTGGAATCAAATGAATAGCATGATCATGATGATGAATAGGTGAGAGTCTGTTGGGAGTTTCAAACACCTTGGAATGATTTTCCAAGACTTTTTGGAGATCTAGAGAAATAGATGATTTTCATGTTGGAACTTCTAGTGAGCATAATTGTGCAATTACACCTCATTGTTATTTCTTTAGAATATTTTTCATGAAATTAGAGCTTATTATCTTTCCTGGCTTCCCTGCAATACCCCGTAATTCGATTTCCTTTACTTCTGAAAAAAATTTCAAGAAAATTTCTTGAAAATTAAAAGCTACTGCCCCAAAATATTGTAACCATTGTATTCCTAGTACGACATCAGCACCTCCCATTGGAATGGAAAGAATTGGACTATTCAATACATATTCCCCCATGGTTAGCTTGATATTATGGAATTTTCCAGAGAAATTTATAGTTCCTCCATTTATAACCATCACTTGACATTCTGGTACCAGGTATAGGAAATAATTCAATTCCTTGGCTACCTTACAATGAATAAAATTAATGCATTACATGATATGTTTGGACTCATTTCTTCTTCTTCTAGGGTTGGTTCCTGGTGTAGATCCTCTTCTTTTGAAGTTTCTTGTTCATTTTCTTCCTCCTCTTCACAATCTATGTAAAATAATTTCTTCTCATCACACTTATGACCTTTAGTTTATTTTCTATCACAACTGTAGCAAATCCATTTTGCTATTTTTTCTTCCAGTTTTTGTGGTGCCAACATTGTAGGTTGTGGAAGTCTAGGAGTAGCAAAACTTCCATCTTTATAGATGTGAGTGGTGGGCTTCCTTTTCGCCATACTTTTACATTCAATTTTTCTTGCCAACTTGAATGCCCTCTCCAATGAATCAGGTTCCCAAACGTGAAATTCATGTTGGATGTTATCCTTTAAAGTCCCTATGAATACATCAATCCTATGTTCCTCTAGAATATCATTTACCCTTATATTCAATTTTTGGAATTCCTCAATGTGCTCCACCAATGAACCCATTTGTTTGAGATTTATCAATTGGATAAAGTAGGTGTTTCTCTTTGTATCCTCATAATGCGCTATCATTTCCTCCATAAAAATTGACCAAGTGACAATTTTTTTTACGGGAGCAAAGCCATCGATACCATACAAATGTATTTTATTCTAAATGTAAAGTTTCAATGCGTAATTTTTGTGTGTTTTTCACATTATTGAGATCAAAATATTGCTCCATCTGAAGTATCCATGTTACGGGATCCTTGCCATCAAACTTCCTCATATCCATCTTTGGAATATGGTGGTTCTTCAATCCAACATTAGATTTTATGAAATCATGATTAACATTTATTTATTTCTCATCATGAGTTTCCTCTACTATATTTCCATAATTAGGAATCATTTATTGTATTAACCTTGTCATCAAACCTTCCATGTCTGCTTTTAGATCATTCTTCATGTCTTCCATGTTGTCTTTCATTTTTTCATTGATCTTAGCTTCAATGTCATCCATCTTAGATTCCATGCCTTCCATCGTAGCTTCCATGCCATTTTTCAGACCATCCATGCCTTTCTTCAAAACTTCCATTTCAATTTTTGTTGCTCTTTGTGAGAGCAAAATTTGGTGCACCCTGCCTTGTAATTTTGATATGTCATGTTGCGCTTCTTCCTATTCATGAGTCATAGTAAAGACTTTTGAAGGCTTAATTGGTGTTGAATTATTTTTAGCTAGCATTTTAGAACCCAATACTAATATCTATGCTTCAATATGCCCTTGGAATCACCTCAAACTGATTTTTCACACAAGACTTATGCAATTTGGAAAAAAAATACACACCTTTTTCTTTCTTTTGAGGAGCTCGATATTGAAACTGAATTATATCTGTAATTTCAGATCTTCAATATCTAAAATTCATCCCTGTAGTATCCCTTTGAATATTCTTTTGAATGCCACAGGTCTGACCTAATTTGGATTCTTCAAGGCAAAATTATGCCCAATCTCCCACAATGACCTAATTATGGACTAGTTCAGTAGAGAGAACTTGTACGGTGTGCCACGTGTCATTGTATCCTCCTTCCGCTCTGAAATTTTTACAAAGAAAACTACAGTCTGTGTACTTGTGGAAAATTTTTACAGAATTCCAATCTGATGCTCAGAGAGAGAGTTATGACAATTTTCCCACGGTCACCTCTTTAAGATGAAATTTGGGAACCTGAACAATCCCTAACTTACACAGATCATATCTCTGAAAATATTATGAACCAAGATCTTAAATTTTTATACGATGTTCCTTAAGATTTCGACTTTGCTCTGTAAAAATTTCAACTTCTGAAACTTCGTAGAAAAAAACTTATAGCGAAAATTCCACGATGACCTATTTAGGTGAAATTTGGGAGACTGAAAAAAAACCGAACTTCCACATATCATATCTACGAAAATATTGCGAAACAACATCTGAAATTTTTACACGAACTTCCACATATCATATCTCTGAAAATATTTCGAAACAAGATCTGAAATTTTTACGCGACGTTCCTTAGGATTTTGGCTTTGCTCTGTAAAAACTTCATAGAAAAAAATTTATAGAGAAAATTCCATGATGACATGTTTGGAGCAGCGAAACCCTAGAATCCAAAGCTTTGATACCAAATGTTATGAAACCAGCTCCAAAAATAGAAGAAAAGAGATATCAACACCTTAGAAATAAGCCACTTCGAGGGGGAAACCTCCAATACATTACATAAATGAAAAATTCTTCGATGATACAAATGAAAAAAACCTCCTTCTATATATAGGAGTCCATGGGGTCACAATATAATCCTAGCCGACCTAACAATAATAATGTAAGGGAACAATAATAACAAGATTGGGGTTACAGGGGTACAAAAATAACAATAAGGGGGTTAAAATAACAACAATAAGGGAATATACTAGTAATATAGGGACCTAACACGGGACCTACGAATTTTCATAGAAAAAACTCCCCCTTCTCTTATCCAATATTAGAGGAAAGACCCAAATAACCAAAAATAAGTGTCTTCTGGTGAATATGTCATTGCTTTTCTCTCTTCCCCATATTTTAATATAACTGAAATGTTATGCATATTAATTGGTCTTAAAAATACATCCCATTTTCTGCTTCAATGGGTTCCTCTAATTCAAAGAGCTTCAAAAGGGTTTATCTTTAATTGGTATGATTTATCTCTGATAGCATTGTGAAAAGTATTCTAAAATTCTGACAATATGAGACTAGTCCTACTCATAATCCGCCATATTACATGCTAGCCTATCTTATGGATGCTATCTACTTTTCTATTGAATTTCCAATGATAGGTAGGAAATGGAAACCTTCTGAAATTCTCCTATTCATGTCTACCACAAGTTATGCAAAGAAAAATACTATCAACATTTTTACCAAATCATTCATGATGTTGTGATTTTGTTTCATGAAATTCTCTTTAATGAAAAGCCACCAAGAATGTCCAAGGCTGCCAGAGATGATTTAGAAAAGATTGGATATTTTTACACTGAAGAAAGTTCCAATTATGTCAAGATTTGTGGATTTCTTGGTCCTCCGCATGTATTACCTTTATATTTTCCAGATAAATTTATATGCAGGGAAGTTTCCTATCAAACTACAAGAAGAGGGATAAAATATGAGCTGAAAAGGGTAAATAAGGAGTTGTGGCCCAAAATTACAATTAAAATTGGACTGTATTCCCTACAAAATTTTCCTTTTACAAAAAAAAAAACTTATTCCATTAAATTTCTAAATTTGGCATGTATTCCATTAAAATTTCATTACCCTCATTGGATTATTGGAAAGGTAACTACTATAGTCGGTATTGAAAAGTACATTCATGAGGAGTCATGAAATTTTACCACATCAAAGGTCACTACTATAGTTGGATGATCCTTTTAAGAAATTTGAATCATATAAGTAAATTTTCAATAAAGCCTAGGATTTATCCCCAGAAGAATACCAGTATTTCATTTTTTTCAAAGATAAAAGGAGAATGTCACTCCCACCAATCTTTCAAGGCAACAAATAAATAATGAAAGTACGAAATTTATCAACACTCGATATTTCTCCATAGGCACTTAATGAAACTAATGGCGCTCAGTTCACCAAAGAAAAAGTTTCTCAGAAGGAAATTATCCAAAAGTACAATATTTCGAAGAAACTAAAGCCCAAAAAATAGCTAAGACAAATATAACTCTTCAAAAAAGGTCTTTACTTAAGAATACTAAAGATATTTCAATTTAAACTTCTAAAGAGATAGTGTATGGTAAAAACCTTGATGAAGAATATGTGTTTTTTGAAAAATAATTCATGATTCAGATACTAATATTTCTCCTACCAAAATTCCTTCAGTAGATCCTATTCATGCAAAGAAAACCCCTATGCATACAGAGTAATAAAGGATCAACTTCCACCCCTACAAATACAAAAGTTTCTCTCGCCAACACCAAACTCCTATTAGTTCAGTCCCATCCACAGGTCATCCAGCAAAACAAGAGATTGCTACAGAGTCTGACACACATGAAATTCCTCCCATTGAGGTATTTTATGTTAGGTCCCTATAATACTAGTGTATCCCTCTTATTGTTATCATTATTGTATCCCCCTATTGTTATTGTTGTGCCCATGTATACTCTATATTGTTATTTGTGCCCCATAGAAGCCCACTATTGTTATTGTTGTTCGCTTAAATTATTTTTATTATGTAGGATTTAACTATATTGTGACCCCTTAGACTCCTGTATATACCAAGGAGGTCTTATCATTTGTATCATATAGGAATTGTCCATTTATGTAATGTAAAGAAATTTTCCCCCTCGAAGAGGATAATTTCTAATTCATTGATATATCTTTTCTTTTCTTTTGTGAGTTGGTTGCAAAAAATTTGGTATCATAGGTTTGGATTATAGGGTTTTGTTGCTTTAAAATAGGCAATATTGTAATTTTCACCATGAATTTTTTTCTACAAGAATTAAGAAGCTGAAATTTTGACCACGTGGAGAAAACATCTTGATGAAATTCATGTACAATTTTCAGATATTGGTTCACTATAGTTCACTATAGTTTCTGAGATATGGTTTGAATAAGTTAGGATTTTTGTAGACTCCAAAATTCAATCTCAAACGTGTGACCTAGGGAAAAGTTTCATAAAATTTTCTATGAGCATCGGATATGAATTTCATAAAAGAAGAATGAAATTTCATGGACTTTAGCATGGCATACTGTACAAGTTCTCTCTACTAAACTAGCCTATAATCAGGTCATCGTGGGAGATTAGGCATAATTATTTCCTGAAGAATCCAATATTTTTATGACTAGTGGGATTATAAAGAAGACTCATAGGGTTACCACAAAATGAAATTTCAAACCTTGGAGAGCCGAAATTACAGTTACAACCGTCTCAATATCAAACTCCTAAAAGAAAGAAAAATGTGTGTATTTTTTAAAACATTGCATAACTTTTGTTTGAAAAAATATTTTGAAGTGATTCCAAGGGAATATTGAAGCATATATATCAATATTGGGTTTTAAAATTCCTCCAAAAAAATAAATTTCTACACCCATTAAGCACTTTGAAAGCTCTAATATGACGCATGAAGAGGAAGAATTGCAACACGATATATCCAAATTAGGGGACCAAGTGCAACAAATTTCGCTCTAACAAAGAGAAACCAAAGATGAACTAAAAGGGGACATGGATGGCCTAAAATAATAAATAAAAGGTGACATTGATGGTGTAAAAGTAGAAATAAAAGGTGAAATGAATGGTTTAAAAGCATACATGGAAGGTTTAAGGGAAGGTTTTTCAAAATTGTTGTAAGAAAGGCTTCCTAGTGGTGACAAGGTATTCCATGAAAATCATAACAAGGAAAAAATTAATATGAATTATTACTTTAGAGACTTCAATGTTGGGTTTAACCCCCACCACATTCCAAATATCGATATGAAGAAGTTTGATGGCAAGGATCCAGTAACATGGACACTACAAATGGATCAATTTTTTGATCTCCATGATGTGCAACACACACAAAAGGCATGCATTGCATCTTTATATTTAGAACCCAATCAATTTATATGGTATCGATGGATTTGTTCTCGTAAGCCACTTGTCACTTGGTAAATTTTTATGGAGGAAATGATAGCACATTTTGAGGATACAAAGAGAAACACCTTCTTTAGCCAATTAATAAATCTCAAACAAAATGGTTCAATGGTGGAGCACATTGAAGAATTCCAAAAATTGAATATCAGGATAACTAATACTCCATAGGAGCATAGGATTGATGTCTTCATGGGGACTTTAAGGGATAACATCTAACATGAGGTTTGCCTTTGGGAACCTGATTCACTGGGGAAGGAATTTAGGGTAGCAAGGAAAGTTGAAAGAAAAATTATGGAAACAATGAAGTCTACCACTCACAACAATAAATATGGAAGTGTTGTTGCTCCTAGCCTTCCAAAGCCTAGAATATTTACACCACAAAAATTGGAAGAAAAAAGATAAAAAGGGCTTTAGTACAGTTGTGATAGAAAATGTACTAAAGGTAATAAGTTTTCTATGAATAAATTATTTTATATAGATAGTGAAGAGGAGGAAGAAAAGGAACAAGAAACATCAAAAGAATAGGATATACACCAAGAACCAACCCCAGAGAAAGAAGAAATGAATTTAACCTTATCTTGTAATGCAATGCTAGGAATTACCACTCCTCAAACTCTCAAGATAGAAGGATGTATCAAGAAAAAAATGGTAATATTGTTGATTGATTCGGGTAGTATGCATAATTTTATTCATTGTAAGATAGCCAATGAATTGAATTGCTTCCTATATCCAACTCTAGAGTGTTAAGTTATGGTTTAAAATGGAGGAAGTATAAATTCCTCTGAAAAGTTCCACAATATCAATATAACCATGGGTGAATATGTGTTGAATAGTCTAATTCTTTCCATTCCAATGGGTGGTGTTGATGTTGTATGGGGAGTCCAATGGTTATAATCTTTGGGAATAAATTTTCAAGAAATTTTCTTGAATTTTTTTTGGGAATGAAAGGAAGTTGAATTAAGGAGTATCGTAGGGAAAAAAAGAAAGATAATCATCTCTAATGGCATGACAAATATTTTGAAGAAATAACAATGGGGTGTAATTGCACAATTATGCTCACTAGAGGTTCAAACATCGAAACCATATATTTCTCTAGATCTCCAAAAAGCTTTGGAAAATAATTATAAGGTATTTGAGATTCCCAAAGGCGTCCCACCAATTCATGATCATGATCAATTTATTCATTTGATTCTAGGAATTTTTCCTCCAAACATCAAGCCTTACATATATCCTTATGCCCAAAAGAGTGAAATTGAACGTATGGTTGCATAAATGCTAGGGGTTGGTATAATTCAACCTAGTCAAAGTTATTTGTCTACTACAGTGGTATTGGTGCACAAGAAGGATGGATCATAGGATATGTTTTTGGATTTAGAGAGTTCAACAAGCTCACTATTAAAGATAAATTTCCCATTCCTATCATTGATGAATTTTTGATTGAATTACATGGAGAAATTGACTTCACCAAGTTGGATCTACATTTAGGATATCATCAAATTAGAATGAATACTAAAGACATTCTGAAAACAACATTCAGAACTCATGAGGTTCATCATGAATTTCTAGTCATGTATTTTTTCCTTACTAATGCACCTTCCACTTTTCAAGGTTTGATGAGTTCTATTTTCAAACCCTTCCTTAGAAAATTTGTGTTAGTATTTTTTTATGATATATTAATCTATAGAAATTCATGGAAGGATCATGTTCAACATGTTGACAGGGTGCTCAAACTATTGGAGGAGAGAAACTATATGCAAAAACCTAGAATTGTTTCTTTGGAGTACAGGAGGTGGGATATTTGGGTCATATTGTATCTCATGATGGTGTTAAGGTAGAACCCAACAAAATTAAAGACATTAAGGAATGGAAAACCCCCATAGCCATAAGGCATCTTCGAGGATTTCTCAAGTTGACAGGGTATTATCGCAATTTTGTTAATAATTATGGGAGAATAGAAACACCTTTAACAACATTATTGAAGAAAGATGTATATTCTTGGACTCCAGAAGAAACTAAGGCCTTTGAACATCTTAAAGAGGAAATGTGTCAAGCATCAATCTTAGCTACGTCATACTTCAAAAAAAACTTTATTGTGCAATGTGATGCCTCGGGAAATGGAATTGGTATTGTTTTAATGCAAGAAGGAAGACCCATTTCTTTTGAAAGACATCCAATCAAAGGAAAGAATTTACACAAACATAATTATGAGAAGGAAATGTTGGCAATGCTAAGGCTACACTAAAGAAATGGTGACCTTACCTAATGGGACGACACTTCAAGGTAAAAATAGATCATGATAGACTTAAATACTTTTTGGAACAAATATTATCTTCAAAAGAGTAGAAAAAATGAGTCACAAAGATGTTGGGTATGACTTTGAAATAATATATAGAAAAGGGAAACAAAATATTGTTGTAGATGCACTCTCAAGTCTAAAGGATGAGGATGTGGAAGCATTGTTTTGTGCCATTTCTATTATCCAAACTATCCAAACTAATTGGATAATTGAAACAAGGGGTGAATGGGAGAATGACAAAGAGGTTTGGACACTCATTTATAAGTTGCAAGAAGATTCTAGTACATCTAATACATTTAGATGGAAAAATGATTCATTATGTTATAAATATTGCTTGTATATTTTTAAGAATTCCCAACTAAAAAAAAATACTATTTTAGAATTTCCCACCTCCCCCTTAGGCAGGCACTCAAGATTTTTTAAAAATTACCACGAGGTCAAGAAGGAATGGTTTTAGGATGGCCTTAAATATGATATTCAAAATTTTTTGGAAGAATGTTTGGTTTTCCAAAAAAATAAGGTTGAGACAATTAATACCTCGTGTCATTTACAACCTTTAGCCATTCCAAGTCAGTGTTGGGAGGATATCTCAATGGATTTTATCATAGGTTTACCTAAGTCTGAAGGACAGAGTGCCATCATGGTGGTAGTTGATAGACTTACCGAGTATGCACACTTTTATGCATTATCTCATCCTTTTAAAGCCAGTAAAATTTCTATTGTATTTATGGAAATAATTCAAAAGTTACATGGAAACCCAAATATTATTTTAAGTGACAGAGATCCCATTGTATAGAATTATTTTCTTGCATTGGTACTCAATTAGCTCATAGCTCATATTATCATCCTCAATATGAAAACTGAGATAGTGAAAACATGTTTGGAATGATATCTCTGTTGCTTTGTATATGATAAACAAACGTTATGGTTCAAGTGTCTATTTAAATGGTGGTATAACACTTCCTTCCATACTGCGACAAAAATGACCCCATTTATGGCACTTTATGGATATCATCCACCATCCATCACTTCATATTTAAGAGAAAATTCTAAGGTTCAAGCAATGGAAGATCACATCGAGCATCAACAACATGTTATCCAACTCTTAAAGGATAACCTCACTCTGGTGCAAAATCAAATGAAACAGCAGGAAAATTAGCATCGTAGTGAAATCATTTTTGATGTAGGTGACTGGATATTTTTACAGCTACAACCATACAAAAAAATGTCACTCAAGCAAGCTAATAAGGATAATAAATTATCACCCAAGTACCATGTTCCTTACAAGGTGCTACAAAAGATTGGTACTATGGCATACAAATTGGATTTTCTTGCATCTTCCTATGTATGTTGAGATTGCAACAAGATGATTAGCTTAGTGGAAAGAAGTCGCCTTCACTAAGTGGGCCCGCAAGCTATTTTTGGCGCAAAGTCTATTTTTAGACTATGTCTATTTTTAGATATATGGATCATGTTCTATGAGTTGCAGGATGCTATTTTTGGATGGTTGTTCAAGTCGGAAAAAATAGATGGACTTCTATTTTTAGACATACTGGGCAGAATCTATTTGTAGATTGCCAGTCTAAAAATAGATATGTCAAATATTATTAGCTCTTAATAATATTTAGACTCTAAACATTATATTATTCTCTTGAAGCACTTCAGTTAAGTGCACAGATGTGGCACAGGAGCTAACAGAAGGAATTACGCTATTCCTGAGGGTTAAGTGGAGCTATTGCATGGATACTTTAGTTAGAACTCATGTGACAAAGTTTGGTGGAGTTGATTGAGGAAGTTAATGGAGTTGTGTTTAGTT
Source organism: Pinus albicaulis (assembly GCA_034641835.2). Taxonomy (NCBI): domain Eukaryota; kingdom Viridiplantae; phylum Streptophyta; class Pinopsida; order Pinales; family Pinaceae; genus Pinus; species Pinus albicaulis. Next base: position 253,313,811 of record CM076577.1, on the reverse strand, counting down.
TAACTAATCTAAACATAGTTGAGCTATTTGTGTCCAATTTAACTAATTGATACAATTAGTGAGAGTGGTGTGAATTAATTATTAATTAATTCACTAATTATAAACTCATTAATCAACTAAAGAATGCATCAGTTAACTTCAGTGCATGGACAGTTTCAGTGGAAACTAGTGCAGAAATAGGTGAAAGAGCAGGTTAACTATCAGTTGTGACTATACTGTTGCATATTTGCAACAACCAGTGATTGGATGAGCCCATGAGGATTCCACAGTACAAGCCAGGTGATTTATGTTATTTAATGAGCCATCCCATACAATTGATTACGCAATAGAGGTTGGCTATCAAGTGGCAAAAGATTGGAGCATTTGTTTTGCTAGATCTAGCTTGATAGTGTGTAGCAATGAGAGGTTGTGTAGAGAGCTTGTGAGGAGCTTTGTAAAATTATTGTTACATGATCTCCATGACATATAATATACAGATATTTGGGGTTATAAGCTTTAAGCATTCCCATGAAATAATGTTTTCATATGTGTGATTGTTTATGGTTTTAATGTGTGCATGCAATTGATTTTATTTCTGCATGTAATGATCAATGGTAGAAGAGATTTTGTATTATGCATGAAGATAAAATAGTGTGTGATCAAGAGAATCTCGGTGAATAATATATCATTCATTCAAATTTTCTACATGGTATCAGAGTGATATTGATCATTGGAGCAATTGCAAAACATTGAAGTGGTTGAGTTTTGTGCTGTGGAATTCGAATTTGCAGCAGTGTTTTCTTGGTGTCGAAGTTGAGGTGTCTTTCAACGGATTGCGATTGGAGTATGCCCTTGAGGGAAACTCGAATTATATTTCATGGAAGGACATGATGGAGGTGGTGTTGGATGACAATGGGTTGAAGGAGTTCATAGATGCATAAATTCCAAAACCTGCTTCTAGCGATGCTACCGCACTTGACGCATGGAAAAAGAAGACAGCAAAGTGTCGAAGAATTCTGTTGGAAGGTGTGAAGGATCACATAGTATCCAGCCTTCATGGTTAGGCTTCTCCATTCTTGATGTGGAAAGATTTGATAGATTTATTTCAAAGCAAGAGTGACCAGAGGAAGTTGGCGCTCAAGGATAAACTCAGAAACATAAAAATGGAGAAAGGCGACAGTATACCCAAGTACCTCACGAAGTTCATCCAATGCAAGGATGAGATGGGAAGTGTGGGGGTGACTGTTGATGATGAGGACTTGGTGAGCTTGGCTCTCCTTGGGCTTCCGAAGAGTTGGCATTCATATCAGGACTCTGTCAATGGTTGGGAGAAATTGCCAGGATGGGAGCGACTTTGGTCGGATCTTGTGCAAGAGAAGATAAAGCGAAGTACCAGGGACGGATCTTCATCAAAGAAATATGATGAAGATAATTGCGCTTTGGCTGCCAAAGCAAATAAGGGGAAGATCAAGAAGCATGCTTCTCAATCTGGTGTGAAAGGAAAGAAGCAGGACATGTCCAAGGTGAAGTGCTTTCACTGTCACCAACACAGACATTACGCCACTAATTGTCCACAGAAGAAGAAAAATAAGCAGGCTGCTGGATCTGCAGCTGGAGAGGCCTTAGCCTCACAGTTTGAGCTAGATTTTTCACTGATCGCATGCTTGGTCTTAAGTGTGATGGGTTCAGTGTGGTTTCTTGACAGTGGTGCGTCTTTTCACATGACAGGAGATCGAGATTTGTTTACTGATCTGGATGAGAAAGATCTTGGAGTGCACATCGAGATGGGTGATGATGGTAGATACAGTGCGACCGATATCGGTACCATTTCCTTTGAGATGGAGTCCGGTAAACCCTTCATATTGAAGGAAGTGATGCATGTTCCAAGATTGAAGAAGAATCTTATCTCTGTGGTGATGTTAGAAGATAAGGGATATGATGTTTTCTTTAGCAAGGGAAAGGCTTTCCTACGCAGTAAGGAAACTGGTGAGACCCGGAGGATAGGGTTCAAATTAAGAACCTTTATCAATTTCAGGTAGATGGCTACGCAGCAATGGCAGGCAAGGTAGAAGAAGTGGTGAGCCGGGATGATGGCGAGTTGTGGAATCGGAGATTGGGCCACCTTCACCATGGAGCTTTGAAGATACTGCAGTAGATTTCTACTGGGCTTCCTAAGGGTACTCTTGCACAGTCAGATCAGTGCAAGGGATGTACCTTGGGAAAATTTGTGAAAGCTGTTGGAGTTAACACAGCAGAATTTAAATCAAATAAGACACATAAATGCAGCATTCAACCATGAAAACACAAATTTTAACGTGGTTCACCGAACCAATATGGGCTATGTCCACCTAACAGGATATCGACAATCTTATTCAACAACTGGAGAAATACAATAGCAGAGTTTATCATCTGCTCATCTCTTCCACTCACTTCACACTCCTCATCATGCTCACTTGCCTCTATGGGCTTACATTTTATAGCCGTGACTGGAAACAAACTCATAAATTCTCTCACAATAAATATAGGATGCATTAACTCCTCATTAGAAATTGATGGAGCCAATGTAGCAACAAATCCTATTGTTTTCACCTACATGAGATTTTCTCCAAATTTAATTAAAAAATAAGAATAAAATCTCAACAATCTCCACCTTGACAAAAATTAGCCTGATACCCTGTTTCATTATTATTTTTATCTTTTATGCAAGCCAAGAGAAGCCAGACACCATCATAGCTTCTCTAACAAAACTCGTTTCGTGAACATGTCTGCACATTTTTCCTTTGTATGCACTTTTTCAAGAGAGACTCCTCTTTCAGTGATAACCTGTCTTACAAAATGATACTTGATAGGTATATGTTTTGATTTACTATGATAGGCTGGATTTTTAGCCAAGTGAATTTCACTTTGAATATCACAAAATAACTTGATGTTGTCCTACAACCTACCAAACTCACCAAACAAACCTTTCAACCAAACTGCTTCTTTGCAAGCATGTGAAGCAGCTATGTATTCTGCTTCTGTAGTGGATAAAGCAACAATGTTCTGTAGCTTTGACATCCAGCTAATAGCTCCACCTGCAAGAGTAAAGACATACCCTGAAGTCAAAATTCTCTTATCCAAATCACCTGCAAAATCGGAATCAACATATCCACAAACAAATTCACTACTCCTGTTATAAGTGATACAATAATCACTTGTGCCTCTCAGATACTGAAGCACCCATTTCACTGCTGACCAGTGTTCTTTTCCTGGATTTTCCATATACCTGCTGACAACCCCAACTGCATGTGAAATATCTGGTCAAGTACAAACCATCGCATACATCAAACAACCTACTACATTGGCATATGGAATTCGAGACATATATTCCTTTTCTTCATTAGTGTTAGGACATAAACTTGAAGAAAGCTTAAAATGGGAAGCAAAAGGGACTGAAACAGGCTTCACATTGTTCATACCAAATCTCAAGAGTATCTTCTCAATATACTTCTGTTGTGATAGCCACAGCTTACCATTGTTCCTATCTCTGAAAATCTCCATGCCTAAAATCTGTCTTGTTGCTCCTAGATCTTTCATATCAAACGTCCTAGCCATCTAAGCCTTTAACCTATTGATCTCTGTTATGCTTTTGCTTTCTAAAAGCATATTGTCAACATACAACACTAAGATAATGAACATGCCATTACTTAATTTCTTAAAGTAAACACAATGATCATATTCACTTCTTATATAAATTTGACTCATCATGAAAGAATCAAATTTCCTGTACCATTGTTGAGGCGACTGCTTCAAACCATACAATGATTTCTTGAGCCTGCAGACAAATTTCTTGTTGTGATTTTGAACAAACCCTTCTGGTCGTTCCATGTAAATCTCCTCATCTAAATCTCCATGTAGAAATGCAGTTTTAACATCTAGTTGCTGTAACTCTAAATCAAGTAAAGCAACTAATTCTAACACAATCCGAATTGAAACAATTTTTACAACTGGTGAAAATATCTCATGAAAGTCAATGCCGGATTTCTGAGAAAAAAATTTCGTGACCAGCCTCGTTTTGTACATGTCTTCTTTATCATCAACACCCTTCTTCAGTTTATAAACCCACTTACATCCTACAATTTTCCTGTCTTTAGGAAGTTCTACCAGATCCCATGTGGCATTCTTGGCTAATGCCTTCATTTCTTCCTTCATAGCCTCTTTCCACTTACCACTATTAGAACCTTCTACAGCTTCTTGATAGCACAAAGGTTCATCATCGTTAGCGGTTAAAGCAACTGAAGTAACATAATCATCATACCTTTTAGGAAGACGTCTGATTCTCGTAGACATCCATAAAGATGTTTCTGGTACTTCCACAATTTGTTGATTATTATCTGTAGGAACTTATTCATGATCAACATCTGAAACACGTTCATGATCTGCATCTGAAACTTCTTCATGATCTGAACTATCATTAGTATTTGAACTGGTTTCAAACTGAATGTGTTGAAGCTAAGGTACATTATCTTGTTTCAATTTATCATCTACATCTGGATTTTCAAGTGAGGATTCATTAAATTTAACATCTTTGTAAATGATGATTTTGTGAGTAGTAGGATCCCACAACCTGTATCCCTTAGTCCCATCACCATATCCAACAAAGATATATCTTTTTGATTTAGGATCTAATTTAGAACATTGATGTTTCAGAACTAGAGCATATGCATCACGACCAAAAAATTTCAGTTTAGAATAATCACATGGATAACCTTTCCATACCTCTTGAGGAATTTTTCATCCTATCGCAGTTGATGGTGATCGATTTACCAAGTAACAAGCTATAGAAACTGCTTCTGTCCACAATTCCTTCTGCAAATTGGCATTACTAAGCATACTTCTTGCTCTCTCTAAAAGAGTCCTATTCATGTGTTCAACAACTCCATTTTGCTGAGGAGTATGTACAGTGGTTTTATGTCTTTCAATCCCAGCGTCCTTGCAATAATTATCAAATTCCTTTTAAGTAAACTCACCACCATTGTCAATTCTTAAACATTTAATGGTTCTTCCAGTGATGTTTTCAACTAATGCTCTAAACTGTTTGAAAACTGTGAATACATCAGACTTCTTCTTTAACATGTAGACCCACACTTTTCTAGAGAAATCATCAATAAAAGATACAAAATATGACGATCCTCCATATGAGGTTGTAGGAGATGGACCCCAAACATCAGAATGGATATAATCAAGGATTCCCTTACTAGTATGTTTTCCAGTTTTAAACTTCTACTTGCTTTGTTTCCCATATAGACAATGTTTGCAGAAATCTAACTTAGAAGATTTTAAACTAGGAAGTAACTTACGATCAGATAAAAATTTTAATCCTCTTTCGCTCATACGGCCCAACCTTTGATGCCATAAACGAATAGAATTACTGTCATTTTCAGATACTTTAGAAGCATGATCTGACTCTGTTCTTCCTTCTAACTGAAAAATATTTCCAACCTTATTTGCTTTCATTACTAGTAAAATTCCTTTATAAACTTTCATTACTCCACCTTGAATAAAGGTTTTATATCCATTAGTGTCTAGTACTCCTAGTGAAATGAGGTTTTTTCTTAGTTCATGTACATGTCTTACATCAGTGAGAATTTTATTTTTCCCATCAAACATTTTAATCTGGATGCTTCCAATTCCCACAATATTACACGAGACATCATTTCCCATGCAAAAAACCCCATCATTGATTGATTTATAAGTTTTAAACCACTCTCTCTGAATGCACATGTGATTTGACGCACCAGAATCTAACAGCCAATGTTGATCATGATTAGACAAACTAACTGATAACACTTCATCATTCATACCTGAAATGAATGCCGAACATGTATCTATCGTGTTTGCTTCTTTCTTTTCTGTCGAAGAGTCTCCTTTGGATGTTTGCTGTCTCTTCCAACAGTCCTTCTTCAAGTGTCCCGATTTGCCACAAAACCAGCACTTTACCTTACGCTTCTTCCCTTTTGATTTTGAACGCGAGTTGTTGTGCTTACTGAAGCATCTTTCTTTAGAACGACCTCTAACCATCATTGCTTCTGATGTAGAGGTTTCTGAATTTGACCTCTTCCTTGTTTCTTTGGACAACAAAGCTCCAACAACATCATCAAATTCAAGGGTTTATGATGAACTAAGACTTACAGAAGTAAAAAAATGATCCCATGACTCGGGCAACGAGCATAATAAAGTTACAACTTTATCTTCTGATTCAAATTTTACTTCTATACTTTCTAACTGCACCAGGAGAGTATTAAAGGTATTCAGATGATCAGTTATCATCGTACCTTCCTTCATGCGCAGGCTGTACAAATATCGCTTCAGAAGAATCCTATTGGTTAAGGATTTTTTCATGTATAGCTTTTCAAGCTTTGTCCACAAACCAGCAGCAGTTTTATCTAACACAATGTTAAACAAAACATCATCCACCAAACACAGTCGAATGATGCTCAGTGCTCTTTCATCCAAGTCACTCCATTCATTATCTATCATGGTGTAAGGCTGTTTGGCTTTTCCCAACAGTGCCTTCGCCACCCCCTCTTGCACAAGTAGATCATACATCTTCACTTTCTAGATCTCGAAGTTGTTTTTGCCATTAAACTTCTCGATCTCAAACTGGGCACTTTGAGTTTTTGCCATGTTGTGTCACAAAAACAATCTCCAATTGCAACTTTTAATAAATGAATTTTTATTTAAAAATAATGCCCTTCACCTTATAGAATGCCTTTCCTCTTAATACCATATGCAAATGGCATTAATATTACAAATCGATTTAAAAATAAAATTCCCTTGCCTTATAATATCATGGCATATTACAATTTAAAAAACGATATATGATATAGTTATAATATCATATATAAAACCAATCAACTTCCTTTTTAAAAAAAAATACAAATGGCATTTAAAAAAAATAATAATACAAATCGATTTATAATGAACAAATCGACTTTTTTACAAAGGCATATCAAAACAGCTTTATAAAAACTTCAAATCGACTTCTTTATGTAAAATGGAGACCCATTTGAAATAGTTTTTTTTAAGACCCATTTCAAAAAATGTTCCAAATCAAATATCGATTTAACTTTACAGCATTTGAAAAAAGGAACTCAGCGTTTTAATGAACCGATTCATACCAGCGTTTTAATGAACCGACGTTTTGTTTTAAATGGCTTTTGACCACCATTCAACGCTCTGAGCGTGCAGTCCATCGCGTGCATTTTTTTTAATGTAATATGCCACCCCTGTGATACCATTGAAAAAACAAAACCCACCACTGTTCAACACAGCCTGACACAACGTTCTCAGCTGACGGCTCCGCAAAACAAATGAAGTTTTTTTTTTATTTCACAGCTTATGGCTCTACTTGGCTCATCAATCCAGAGAGTAGCATATCGACCAGCGTTCAACCGTTTCAACAGTCCATAGCACGTTTCCACAATCACACGCAACATATTCACGAATGCTGCAACGCCTTCAAACTATGCTCATGGCTCTGGCCATTTAAAGGAAAAACATAGAACCAAAACTCAATCACTCAACGCTCTGATACCAAATGTTGGAGTTAACACAGTGGAATTTAAATCAAATAAGACACATACATGCAGCATTCAACCATGGAAACACAAATTTTAACGTGGTTCACCCAACCAATCTGGGCTACGTCCACCTAACAGGGCATCGGCAATCTTATTCAACAACTGGAGAAATACAATAGCAGAGTTTCTCATCTGCTCATCTCTTCCACTCACTTTACACTCCTCATCATGCTCACTTGCCTCTACGAGCTTACATTTTATAGCTATGAATGGAAACAAACTCATAAATTCTCTCACAACAAATATAGGATGCATTAACTCCTCATCAGAAATTGATGGAGCCAATGTAGCAACAAATCCTATTGTTGTCACCTACATGAGATTTTCTCCAAATTTAATTAAAAAGATAAGAATAAAATCTCAACAAAATCCAACTTTCATGAGAGGGATATTCGCGCCACGACGATCCTTGAGAGAATTCACACAGATGTGTGTGGACCTTTCTCAGTAGCTTCGACAGCAAAGCACAGGTATTATGTGATATTTGTTGATGATTTTTCTCGTAAGTGCTGGATCTTCTTCATGCAGAAGAAGAGTGAGACATACTCAAAGTTCTGTGAGTTCAAGGCACTAGTTGAGAAAGAATCGAGGAAGCACGTGAAGGTTCTTAGGAGCGACAATGGTGGTGAATTCATCTCTAGCGAATTCAAGCACTTTTGCAGCGTAGAAGGAATTCGAAGAGAGCTCATAGCACCTCATAACCCATAGCAGAACGGGGTTGTTGAGCAGAAGAACAGAACGATCGTGGGTGCTGCACGGGCGATGTTGCATGATCAGGGCCTTCCCATACAATTCTGGGCTGAGGCATGCAATACTACAGTATATTTGTAGAACCATTTTCCTCACAGGATACTTGGCATGAGTACACACAAGGAGGTGTTTTCTGGTAAGAGGCCTGATATTTCCCATTTAAGGATTTTTGGTTCACCTGTTTACATTCATGTGACTAAGGATGCCAAGAAGAAGCTGGAGCCGGCTACAGAGGTTGGGATATTTGTGGGGTACACTGATACGCCCCACAACTATCGTGTGTATTTGCCAGACAGTTGCAAGACTGTTGTGCGACGGGATATCAAATTTCATGAGGAGAAAGCCATGAAGTGTTCGCTTGAGAGGGAGCCACACTTGCATGCAGATGAGGAGCTATTAGTTCCTAAGGATGAGCTTCAGGATGTGGATCAGCCACAAGAGGAAGTTCATGGAGTGGAAGAGACCACTCATGCAACGCCAACCATTAGAGGGCGCAAGCGCACTACATAAGCTGAGCGATTGGCTCAAGATGCAGAGAAGGTTGTAGGAGCACCTACATCACAAATGCTAGTATTTGCAGACAAATACCCAAGGGTATATTGATACATGGCTCTTATGAGTCAATGTGTTGTGACAGAGCCATCCTCTTTTGAGGAAGCTGTGGAGGAACCCGCATGGGTTGATGCCATGATCGAAGAATATGATTCGATCATCAGGAACATTGCATGGGAGATTGTCCCAAGACCGGTGGGGAAATCAGTGGTGGGTTCGCGATGGATCTACAAAGTGAAGCAGGCGGCTGACGAGAGTGTGGAGAAGTACAAGGCGAGATTTGTCGCCCGAGGCTTCTCACAGATTGAGGGGATCGATTATGAGGAGAATTTTGCACCTGTCGCAAGGTATTCTTCCATACGGACGATTCTTTCTCTCTCAGTGCATATGGGGTGGCACATTCATCAGATGGATGTGAAGACTGTGTTCCTCAACGGAGTCATTGAGGAGGAGGTGTACATAGAGCAGCTCGAAGGTTTCGAGATCTTCCGCAGCGAGTCGCATGTGTGCAAGCTCAAGAGAGCATTGTATGGGTTGAAAAAAGCACCTCCTGATTGGTACACATGGATAGACAGTTATTTCACCGGACATGGATTCTCCAAGAGTGAGGTGGATCCAAACCTATACCAGATTGTGGTGGAGGGTAAGTTGCTGATCATTGTACTTTATGTAGATGATTTGATTTTGACGGGTGATGAACTGTTGATACATTCATGCAAGGCTGATCTTGGAAAAGAGTTTTAGATGAAGGAATTGGGCCTCCTTCATTATTTCCTGGGATTGGAAATTTGGCAGCGCAGTGATGAACTGTTTGTTTCTCAAGGAAAGTATGCCCAAGAGATACTAGAGAAGTTCAACATACATGGCTGCAAGCCTGTTGATACTCCTCTTCCTGGTGGTTGGAAGAAGGAGGATGCTACTTCAGCGCAGGTAGTGGATGCCACTGTTTATCTACATTTGGTGGGGTCACTTATGTATCTGGTCAATACACGACCCGACATATGCTATGCTGTTAACCAGCTTTCACAAGCTATGGTTAAGCCAACCAAGCTCTTTTGGAAGGCAGGAAATCATGTATTGATATATCTCAAAGGCACATCATGATATGGATTATGGTACAGACAGTCGAATGAGGTGAAGCTGTGTGGCTTCACGGATGCAGATTGGGCAAGGAGCCCAACGGACAGAAAGAGCACATCTGGAGGGATTTTCAATATCGGTTCGACAGCAGTTTCTTGGTACAGCAGGAAGTAGAGATCTGTGGCATTCAGTTCAGCAAAGGCCGAGTATATGGCAGCAAGTTTGGCTGCATGCGAGGCTATATGGATGAGGAAGATCCTGGTCGGGTTGTTCAGTTCACACTTGGATCCTACTGTGATTTATTGTGATAATAAAAGTTGCATCAAACTCTCGGTTAATCCATTATTTCATGATAGATATCAACACATTGACATCTGGTATCATCATATCATAGATTGTGTGCAGCGGAAGATCATGTTACTTTCATACATTCCCACGGAGGATCAGGATGCTGATATCCTGACGAAGGCGCTCACCAAGAGCAAATTCGAATACCACAGGGGCAGGATAGGGGTTATAGATAATCCTTATCTTGTTGAGAGGGAGTGTTGAGATTGCAACAAGATGATGAGCTTAGTGGAAAGAAGTCACCTTCACTAAGTGGGCCCGCAAGCTATTTTTGGCGCAAAGTCTATTTTTAGACTATGTCTATTTTTAGACATGTCGATCATATTCTATGAGTTGCAGGATGCTATTTGTGGATGGTTTGTCAAGTTGGAAAAATAGATGGACTTCTATTTTTAGACATACTGGGCGGAATCTATTTTTAGATTTCCAGTCTAAAAATAGATATGTCGAATATTATTAGCTCTTAATAATATTTGGACTCTAAACATTATCTTATTCTCTTGGAGCACTTCAGTTAAGTGCACATATGTGGCACAAGAGCTGACAGAAGGAATTACGCTATTCCTGAGGGTTATGTGGAGCTATTGCATGGATACTTCAGCTAGAACTCATGTGACAGAGTTTGGTGGAGTTGATTGAGGAAGTTAATGGAGTTGTGTTCAGTTTAACTAATCTAAACATAGTTGAGCTATTTGTATCCAGTTTAACTAACTGATACAATTATTGAGAGTGGTGTGAATTAATTATTAATTAATTCACTAATTATAAACTCATTAATAAACTAAAGAATGCATCAGTTAATTTCAGTGCATGGACATTCTTAGTGGAGACCAGTGCATAAATAGGTGAAAGAGCAGGTTAACTATCAGTTGTGACTATACTGTTGCATATTTGCAACAACCAGTGATTGGATGAGCCCATGAGGATTGCACAGTACAAGCTAGGTGGTTTATGTTATTTAATGAGCCACCCCATAGCAATGATTACGCAATAGAGGCTAGCTATCAAGTGGCAAAATATTGGAGCATGTGTTTTGCTAGATCTAGCTTGATAGTGTGTAGCAATGAGAGGTTGTGTATAGCGCTTGTGAGGAGCTTTGTACAATGATTGTTACATGATCTCCATGACATATAATATATAGATAGTTGGGGTTTTCATCTTTAAGCTTTCCCATGAAATACTGTGTTCATATGGGTGATTGTTTATGGTTTTAATGTGTGCATGCAATTGATTTTATTTCTGCATGTAATGGTCAATGGTAGAAGAGATTTTGTATTATGCATGAAGCTAAAATAGTGTGTGATCAGGAGAATCTCGGTGAATAATATATCAGTTATTCAAATTTTCTACAATGTACACCATTTTTCCATGTTCCACACTTAAAGAAAGTTATCGGTGACAAGCTCCCAGTTTAAACAATGTGAGTCTAGAACTTGGCGAAGAAGGAAAAACATATTTTATCCTAAAGAAGTTATGGAAAAAAGAACTCGACAACTACGAAATCGATTAATTTCAAAGTATCTCATTAAGTGGAAGAACTTACCCATTGAACATTCCACATGGGGGGATGAGAATTTTATATAGAAGCATATGAAACTAGTAAATCGTTGAGGAAAACACTTTTTTGAAGGAGGGGTGCATGTTAGGTCCTTATATCCCCCTTATCGTTGTTTTTAGTGTATCCCCCTATTGTTATTTTTGTGTCCTTACATTATTAATTTTATGTAGGCTTTGATTATATTGTGAGCCCTTAGACTCCTATATATACCAAGGAGGTCTTATCATTTGTATCATCCAGGAATTGTTAATTTATGTAATGTAAAGGAGGTTTCCACCTCGAAGAGGATAATTTTAACTTGTTGATGTATCTTTTTTTTTTTGTGAGTTGGTTGCATAACATTTTACAATCAAGAGTAACAGGTTATTGTTAAGAAAGGAATAGAACATCATAAGCACGAGATTTATTTATCGCTACTGTTTCATATATTCAACCTTTCGAAGTAATATGGGAATGCTCTTCTAAAGAACTTGATTATGAAGAACTAGTTCAATATGTTAGAGACTTTAATAATGCTAGCATTTATAAATATTCCAAGGTTAATATTTCATCAAAGAAAATAAATAAAGATCAAGCAGCTGGAGGCAGGAAATCAGTTGCTCAAAGGAAATTTTGAGTTTGAAATCACAGAAGTAAAAATTCAGTTTCAATACGAGATACAGAAAAAATATTTACTACTTAATGATATTTCTACAAAGATGAAACTTTATGAGACAAATATGCTATATATAATCATATTCAAATCAGATGTTAAAGGCCCACAATCAACAATTATTTCAAATTTAATGACGGTTACGTGAAAATATTTCAAAACTACAATCACAAGAGAAGATAGTAGATAACTATATCAGTGATTTTAATGATATTGAAACATAGTATAAAGAGGCGAAGAAAAAGCTTAATCAAATTTTGAAATGGAATTCAGAAACAAATAAATCTTCCTTCAATTTATCCAAGATCACTAAAGTTCAAAATTCTAATGTTATGCATGCTTGGAAGGCACAGATTCATTCTATTAAACCTAAGGTGTAGGATGTTTAAAGATTCAGTACTGCAACCATTCAATCTGTTATTCAAGAAATCAAGAGTACTAATTTTCTTGATTTTTATTCTGAAATTTTACTTCCACGGGATACAATCAGATAACATGAAATTCATAGATCAATAGGTCACAATATTAAAAAACTATTGAATAATTTCCCTCAGTAAATTACAATGTAATCTGGAAATATTTGGTTAAGCCTTTTAATGAATTAGAGGTTATTAAGGCTTCTATTGAACAAATTAACCAAATTTTGTCAGTTCTAGAAGCCCAAATTATCTCTTTTCAAGTCAATTTACAGTTATAACCACCTCCAGAATTAGAAAATATCCTCGAGATCCATCATCAGTGAGAGCCTATTCATCATCCTACCACGTCATCATATCCAACCAAATCATTTTCTTCTTAAGTTTCATTAGATTTAAATATTTACTATTTTGTCAAGTCTGTTTAGACATTTAAGGGGATGATTCATTCTCCCTTAACATCTTAAAGTCCTATTTAAAAAACCCTCAGAATCTGGTTTAAGGGTTCTCATTTTTTGAGGAAAATATTTTTGTTACATTTTGGTACAAACTTCTCTTCCATATTAATTGAGCCGGTTTTTTTTATGATTCCATGTCTTATAAAAACAAATTTGAACATGTAATTTTATTTGTTTAAATATTGTTTTCAAAATTTATGGGAATCATTCATATATTTACATGTTTATATTTGATAGATTCAATATAGCACTATTGTTTTGTTGTGTTTGTCATTTATGAGCTTTAATATACAATTTGTCATTTCTGAGCTTAAATATACGATTTATGTGAATGTTGTTCATGTCTTTTTAATTCTAATTAACTATTTAATTGAAATACGATATCATCTTACATTTTTTTATAATCAAACTAAAATAAGTAAATATCTATATGTTTCTTTATTTCAAGTTTTCATTCGAATTTCACATAGAATATAAAATACTCGAGTTAGATTTCAGTTTATTTTTATTATAGTTTTATTTTTATGTTGTTGAATTATGACCTCCAACTATACATATACACTCATCCAATTCATTCATCATTCAAAGTATTCATTAGTTGGAGCATATTTCAAAAAAGGTAACTGGTTCTTTTTGTAATCCAGTCGAAACCACTATCATAAACGGAAACGAGTCTAATTTGGGACTATGACCTGATGGTGTCCTTCAAAGTTGATGTGGTCACTTTCGGAAATCAATAGGGTCCCAAAGATCTAAACAACAAATAAAAGAGAGATAATTTTCCCATATTCTTGGAAACTCCACACATTATAACGAGTCAAGTTTAATACAACACATTGGAAAAGGTAGAACATGTATTCCATAAAGACAAAAATTTAACCTTAATGATCTGCACAAGTTGGTCTATTGCACTCTCACCAAAAAACAAAGGCTGTAAAATATTCAAAAATATACAATAAGAAAAATATAAAGAGTAATCCATCAAAACTAAAATCACTACAAAAATTTCGTTTTGATCATATAAGTTATGTTTTCATTCATGAGGAAGTAAAATCCATGTCCCTAACCTGGTCCAAAATAATCTCAGCTAGGACACAACCTATCGACCACATATAAATTGTTGTGGTATACTCTTTGGCTCCAAATATGAGCTCAGGAGCTCAATAATTCCTTGATAAAATGTAAGATATGTTTGGTTCACCCTTATCCTATAACAGATAAATTGATTTTATTAGGTACTCTTTGTGAAAAAGATAGATAAATGTAAAGGGAATCATTAAAAGTATCTATAGATGAAATTTATTTCTAGGAAATATGTATCTAAACCTCAAGTTTATCTTTTTCTTGCTGCTAAATGGAGGAGTTGATACTCCATAAAATATCTTGTATTAGTTGCAGTAATAATAGAAGAGAGCTTCTCTTGCTACAAAATGATGCTTACACTATATCAATTTTCCTTGACATGGTTGATGTTGCAAGGTGATTATTTTCAAGGTTTTCCCTCTTCCTTATCTCATTAGTTCATGACCTTACATCAGAACCTCATTGAGGCCTAAGAGATGCACATCTTGGTTCCACGCAGGAGTGGTCTAACTTGTCTATACATGGTGATGTGTAGAGCATGACTCCTTGAGGTAGTTTGTAGTGTGGTGTTGTATGTGGAAGGCACCCAGTCTAGGGTAATCACCCCTATGTCTAAGCCAATAACCAAGTTTTCTAAGAACCCTTCACATGCCTTTCTTGTTGACCTGTCATGTATTTAGTGCTCAGGTAAGTGCATTTTGATAGTGGAATGACTTCTAAAGACCATAGGTTGCACCAAGGGGTGCATTATAACTCAACCCACCAAGGGAATTTTTTCCAACCAAGGCTCCAGGACTAGTAACTCAACCCAATTTCTTTTAGGGCTCCAGATTGTTTTTCCAACCAAGGCTCCATAAACTAATAACTTAACCTATAGCTAAAGGAACATAAGAACCATCCAGAAAACAAAAGGAAATGAACCCACAACACCATGGCTATCCAGGAAATGGAAAGGCTAGGAAAAACCATTGTCAAACCAGGCAATCCTCCATTCCAATGACAGATCATAACCAAGAAACCACATGCATGTACCATGCATGCCAAAACTAGAAATGAAACCATACATGCAACTTGATACCTGCAAATAAATATAGTTGTAGTCGTTGATCCTGATGTCCTCTTGCACTTTCCTACTTTTCATATGCCTTCTTAATCCAAATCCAAGTATGCCACACTTCTCCAAGAGTGCTCCATGAAAACTCTAAGTGTCCAAGAGTATGAGAGACAAAATAGAAGAGAGCTCCACCATAGAACTAACAAAAGGTTACCAACTGATCCTTAGAAGCCTTTTTATCAATGAGACCTCTATTTTCTTCATTTTCCATTATTTTCCTTCATTTTCCTCCTCACATGTAACTTGTGACATTTCACCTCCCTTTTCTCCTATTTTCCTTTATTTTCATAAATAAATTCCAATAATGCCTCTTTTCCTTTCCAAAGCCTTTTCCATTTCCTTTTCCAATTTCCTTTAGCCATAATAAACCAAAGTGACACGCATTAGGATTTTTTTCCCACCATTTAACTTGGAATACATGTCTCGTGACCTTGGACTTATATATATTTTACATGGATTTGTAAGCAGGGTTGTTACAGAACCCTCCCCCTTGGGAAACACTGTCCTTAGTGTTCAATGACACCTATAACTATAAAACCACTTAAAATAAAACATACTACCCATGGAGCTTTATAACATAGCTCATTGCAATATTTACAATGACCACTGCTGAAAAATAACAAAAATACCATTTACTAGAGCTTTATAACATAGCTCATTAAGGTATTTACAATAACAACCACCTATGATTTTGCGCATTTTCTTCAACCAACAAACAAAAATACTATCTAGGGAGCTTTATAAATCCAGCACGATAAAATATTTACAATAATATACACATATATACATATGCACATTTTTCTCAACCAAAAAATAAAAAGATATGATGCCTATAGCTACAACAAGAGAATCCATAGACTCACACCTCCACCCTCAAAGTAATGCAAGGATCTACCTCATTCCCATGAATTCCAAAATCCACTTCTAGAGTCAAAGCTGCATCCAATTTCAAGTGCTACAATCCCACGCCACTTGTCCTCTAAGTGAACATTTACTAACTCATTGTTCCATGGCACACTCCCATTGTGCATCTGATTCCATTTTTCAATGCTAATGACAAAAAAAAATACATCCCTAACCTTCCCTTATCTGCTACACAATCCCTCTAGAAATATGGTCACCCCCTTCTATGCAGTCACACACCTTCCAATTTTTGTTGACATCTCCTTTTCTGTTATATGGTCCCTTCGGTGACCCCTCCATTGGCAAGGTTTCCTCGCATTGAAAGATCCAACAACCAAGGAATATCCCTACCTCAAAACTATCATACTGGTCATAGCATGCTCATGGAAATAAATGGAAACTATTGGGTACCACTGTCCCACAATGGCCCTGCTCCTGAAGCGATTTACCAGCATATTGTTTTATGTTCCAATTATTTTCATTGACATTGATAATTCTTGCAGTCGGTTTCAACCATCCAAAAACGGGAATTGCATGCTTTCTTGTACTCAACACATATTCCCATTAGACTCAATGAATTGAAATAAACTCAAATTGTACCTCATTGGTAGCTCGTCAACAAGGTACACTTCGGAAATCCTATTCACTTCCTATCACAACAAGTCAAACTATTTGTTTGATCAATCATCATGTATAAAGATATCACATCTGGTTAGCTCAAAAGGCAACCATCAAATTCAAGAATCATGAATTGCATACAGTGATCATGAACCATAATCATAAATCGCATGTAACCATCATAATTTAGAATCATAGATCATATGTATAATAAAGTTGAAATAAAATATCAATACTTATCCTTCAATCAATCCTTACTTTTGTATTTGTTCTTTCTCTACACACACTAGATTGTTTCCAACCTCGATAAGCATCTAGTGCCTTTGCTTCTCTTCAATCATGTACACATACACACATTTTACATCACAACACATACATCCACACATGTCATACAACACCACACTATACAAACACCCACACTCAGTACACATACACCTACACCCAGTGTATAAAACAACACATACAAATACAATCCAATGTACAACACAATAAATATACATATGTAGAGTATAACACAATAAATACACATGTCATGATACCAAAAATACACAATTGACATACATAGTACTGCATTCCCACAACACAACATGTATGACATGCACATAATACCACATGTATACCAGTACCATATGCAGAACATGTACATAGTAACACCTGTAAAAAACACCACCTACACAACATGTGCACAAAATTACATGTACGTGGCACCACCTTCACAATGTGTACATAATGCCACATGCACACTGCACCACATGTACAACGTGTACACAATACCACATGTACATAGCAACACATTCATGACATGTACATTACACCACATGTACACAGTGCCATATGCACAATATGTACACAACACCACCTACACGCAACACCACATGTACAACATGTACACAACACCACATGCACACAACACTACATGTACAACCATGCACACAACATATGTATATAGCATCACATGTACAATATGAACACAACACCATATGTATATAGTACTGATATACAACACCACATATCCATCATGTGCAGAGTACAATATGTACACAACACCGCATATCCAACATCTACATAAAACCATCTATACCCAACACTTCATATGAAATATACACACAAAATCATATATACAACAGGCACACAACACCATAGATACAATTACAGAATATACAATATGCACAACATATACACAATAGTAGCACTGCACATCCAAAACCACATTTTCTCTACCAAGAAACCTTGCTTCCAATGTCTCTCTGCCATCCATGTTTATCCTAACATGTCGTGGATCATGTTGTTTTCATTCTAATGATGTATCTCTCAGTATTACCTGTCCCAAATGTAGGCATAGTATAAACACATAATATGAACTCATATCCACATGATACTGACCTCATAATTTTGTCAGGGCTACTCTTCCCACTGGATACCATGAATCTCTTCATGCCATTAGTCTGCATAAGAAATCATTCCTCCATAAGAATGATCCTTGACAACCTTGTCAAACATTGATATATATATATATATATATATATATATATATATATATATATAATAATTAGCATAAAACAATAATTATCTTGTCAGAGGATGACATACATACGTACATAAGTATATGTATATGTATGTGTATATGTATATGTATATGTATATGTATATGTATATATATATATATATATATATATATATGTATATGTATATGTATATGTATATATATATATATATGTATATGTATATGTGTATATATATATATATATATATATATATATATATATATATTATATATATATATATATGAGAAATTAGCTTTAATCATGATTGCAACATAATTACCCGATATCCTAAGGTCAAGGTTAAGAGAACACCCTTTATCCATGCACAACATTGAGAACAACAGTTCCAAACATAGCCAACTTAGGCATCTGACACCTCAAATACATTTAATTTACCTATTCTTTTACCATTCTCATGTCTATACTTCCACCACCCATTTACCACAATGGACCCAACCAGTCAAACTGACTATCATATTCTTACCTTCCAATGCCCTTCACTCATGCACCAAGATTCATCAGGGTCTTACATTACTTGTTGGGTACCGCACAACTCTCCCCGAGCTCCATTAACTTTCCTCTTTCCCAAACCAATTCCCAAGACTCTCAAAACATAAAAGGAAAGAACAAGAACAAATAAGAAGAAGACCATGAAAAAACAAAAGAAATATGACATCATAACAAAGTGGCAAGGCCTTGCACCAGACATAAACAAAACTAAAAATAAAGCGCAAAAAAATAAAATACCAAAAGCACAAGACTAGAAAAAAATACCATGACTCAATCCCTCATGGGTTCCCAAAGCTTCCAAGGGAAAGCTAAACTCGAGCCTTTTCAAATATTTCATGGAAGTATCTTTTTCCATGCAATGCCCTACATCATACCGCCATAAACACACAACTATCAGTGTATAATATAAACACATAATATATAAGTTACCTTACCTTGTTATGTTAGGCACACTGCCTTGTATCTAAACACATACATATATTATCTCTCAAGGGACTCCAATCCTTTGACATATCCATC
This sequence comes from Pinus albicaulis, assembly GCA_034641835.2. Taxonomy (NCBI): domain Eukaryota; kingdom Viridiplantae; phylum Streptophyta; class Pinopsida; order Pinales; family Pinaceae; genus Pinus; species Pinus albicaulis. The sequence continues at coordinate 253,294,105 of CM076577.1, read as the reverse complement.
TACAACTAGAAACTATTTAATATACTTTTCAAATACATGTTCATGAATATAACATATATCCACACAATGTCAAACAAAATCAAGGTTAGGAAGACTTCATGTATGCAAAGCACTCATTCATTTGGAATTAGGGTTTCCAAACATAGCCAAAGGAATTATTACCCAATTATTTTCTTTTACCTTTTACTGGTTGCAAATGAGTCTTACTATGCACGATCACATCACCCAACTATTAGTTATATAAACAAACAAATTGTTACCTTGCCACACTTATTGTCAAGCATGTTTCCCTGCAGATAGCTGCACATGTTAGCCACATGTTCCAAAGATCAAGATATCATGTCTATTAATTGAAGTCAGCCTTTTCCAAGACTAACAACCATGTCATAATCAACTAAATATCATTAATCATACTACTACAACTAGCAGAAATTTACACTCAAGTGCATATCAGTTGTCTTAGCACATAATGTGTTAGTACAACCATCTAGAAACAAAATCATTCCTTCATGCAATCTTATAAACACATACTCATATCATGCAATTAATCAAACATTCAAACAATAAATAGACGGCATAATAGACACCAAACACTCAAACACCAAATCAACGACATAATAAAACATTCAAACATCCAATAGATGTGATAAGAAAACTCATACCTTAATGTATCTCAGGGGAGGCTATCTTGTTTGCACAATCAATATATATTAGCATGATATAACTTCACAACACATCAACTCAGACATAAATAAGGTCATGATATCCATAAGAGTAAATAGCTAACATGTTCACCTCATAATCTCATAAACAATTGTCATTCATGCATAAAAATCACATATGCACAGTCATTTTAGATTAGTATGACATAATATCACAACAGGTCGACTCATACCTGAATATCCTAACCATAACCATCTACATAGGCCAATCAAAATCAACATAATAAACAAAACATCAAGATATTGATACAATAACCCTAATCATCAAGTTAACTAACATATAACAATAATAAGTTAACATATACCATACTATCAACAACATATAACATAATTTTCAAGTTAACTATCATATAAAAATCGACAAGTTAACATATAAAATACTTATCAACAACATATAGCATATTCATCGAGTTAACTAACATAAAACAACAACAACAATGCATATAACAACAAGTTACTATCATTCATGACTATTCGACACATGTACATATGATCACACTAATTAGCTAACATCTATCATACATGTAACCATAACAACAATAAAATGAAAAGTATATAAGTAACCCTAATTCTTATAACAACCATTAACCACATAGCTGCATTCCCACCATACAAACTTGTATGACAATCTTCCCTTACCTCGAAGTCTAGTGTTGCAACCTCGCCTTGATAATATGCATCTCCTGCTCTATCTCATCCATCACATCAACATCATAACATCCAAGAGAATCATCATTAGAGAACTTTTGAGGTCTAAAATGAGCCTCCTAAGAAAAATGTACAACTAAAATAAACTTTATAAGAACTAATAGGATTCAAGATGATGATGTCAGATGATTCGCCATTTTTGGAGTAAAAAAGTAAAAAGATTAAAAAATAATAAAATAATAAAACTACTTTTTCAACTCGTATTTTCAACTTATCTCCCTAATATTTTACTCAAATTTCGAGCAAGAGTACTCATTGGGTGCAAAATTTAATTCCTCGTCCAATGAGTACACATGTTTCATACTTTCGATGGACCTTGCTACATGAAAAATGAGAAACACATGAAAAAATGCGATTGTAATAATGTTTTTCATGTATTTCTCATTTTTCTTGTAATAGGGTCCATCAAAAGTATGCAACATGGGTACTCCTTGGATGAAGAATTAAATTCTACATCCAACAAGTGTTGTCACTCAAAATTTGAGTAAACTCATAGGGAGATAAGTTGAAAACACGAGTTGAAAATTTATTTTTTTCTTTTTTCCCTCTAAAATTTGATGATGTAATCTAATATTATTTTATTATTTCCACTAGTATCTTATAATTTCCTTAGGAGGCCCATTTTAGACCTCAAAATTCCCTTAATTTGATGACATAGACTACATACAATGACCTCACAATGCATGTATGACCTACTATACATGCATAAATATAACCATGACAATGCATGCATAACAACATATAGACTGTGACATGCATAAAAAATGCATATACGATCGACATACACTCGTGATGACCATATCCAATCAACAACACCATCAACTTTCACATGGCGAAACCACTATAACTATGAACAACCCCATGCATATGCAACAAGTACATAGACCAAAATAACAAGGAACGCATATGCAATTGACATGAATGCACGACTAGCACACATTGCTTATCAAAACCAAGGGGTGAACCATGCTCTGATACCACTCTGTAACACCTTCCTCCCACATCTACCCAAGTAATTTCCCAACCGGGGTAAACATGTGACAAAGAGTTACTATGATATGATTCAACCTCCTAAATAACCTTAAGGAAGTGGAATCGATGAACCAACACTTTACTGACCTTCCTCAAGAGCTACAAGACCCACAGAAGTTAAACCACCCCTCTAGGTGCCCAAGCCCTGAGTCAAATTTCCTTTTCACTAAAAAATCCCCTATTTGTTACCATGACATGGGCATGCATGCGACTGGGACCCTCTAGACGCTCCCAAAATGCCTGCAAGGGAATGAATGCAATCATTTTCAGCTAGTTCTATGCTAGATACTGCAATATTTAAGCCACTTTTCAGGGCCAGTCTCCAATCGTTTCCTGAAACTTGATGATGCTTTTAGATACAATGAATGACATCAAGCTAAAGACTCTAACACAACGTTATCAAGGAATTTACCTAACCCAGCCCAAGCATGATAGTAATTTCATCAAAAATTTCACAAATATATATTTTTCAGGTAATAGTAATGGATTTGAGCATAGGGGTCTCATACTTATCTAAGAATCGCTAAGAAGCATTGATGCATTATCACACTAGGTGCATTATCATCTATTAGGTCATATATTCATTGTTCATTCATTTATAGATCAAAACATGATGAGAGACATACATCATCACTGTAATAAAACATGCTCATATCCATCATATAACCAACAAAAATAGCAAGGATATAACAGCCATAAAAACCAGATATACACAAGTATATGTACGTGTCAATACAAGAGGAAAAAATCTCGTATTAACATATGCAAAATGAAACTAGGTCTGGTGTTAGGTACCTATATTACTAGTGTAGTCCCTTATTGTTGTTAGTGTAGCCCCTTTATTGTTATTGTTATACCCCTGTAACCCACCTATTTTTATTATTGTGCCCCATAAAAAGCCACTATTATAATTTTTGTGCCCTTACATTATTATTCTTAGGTCGGCTAGGATTATATTGTGACCCCATGGAGTCCTATATATAGAAAGGAGGTTTTTTCATTTGTATCATCCAATAATTATTCATTTGTGTAATGAAAAGGATGTTTCCCCCTCGAAGTGGATGATTTCTAAGGCGTTGATATCTCTTTTCTTCTATTTTGGGAGTTGGTTTCATAAAATTTGGCATTAGAGCTTTGGATTTTAGGGTTTCACTTCTTCAAATAGGTCATTGTGGTATTTTCGCTATAACTTTTTTTCTATGAAGGTTCAAATGATAAAATAAAAACCCATTTGTGAAGAAATTCTGATTAATTTCAAGTAAAAATTTCATATCTGGGTTCCCAATATTTTCGGAGATATAATCTGTGGAAGTTAAGGTTTTTGCAGGTTCCTAAATTTCATCTCAAAGAGGTGACCTTGGGAAAATCGTCCATAAATCTCTCTCTGAGCATTATATTGGAATTATGTAAAAATTGGCCGAAACTACACGTACTTTAGTTTCCTGTGTATCAACTTCAGATCCGAAGGAGGAACAGTGACACGTGGCATGTCATACAAGTTCACTCTACTGAACTAGTCCATAATTAGGTCATTGTGGGAGATTGGGCATAACTTTTCCTTGAAGAATCCAAATTGGTCAGACTTCTGACATTGGAAATAAGACTTAGATGGATCTTACATGACCGAAGCTTAAATCTTGGGGATCTGAAATTTTAGAGATACATCAATTTCAATATCAAGCTCCTCAAAATAAAGAAAAAGGTATGTATTGTTTTTTCAAATTGCATAAGTCTTGTTTGAAAAATCAGTTTGAAGTGATTCCAAGGGCATAAGAAGCATATATATTAGTATTTGGTTCTAAAATGCCCCCTAAAAATAATTCAACACCTATTAAGCCTTCAAAAGGCTCTACTATGACTCATGAAGGGGAAGAAGTGTAACATGATATATCAAAATTACAAGAGCAAGTGCAACGACCTTCATTCTCGCAAAGAGAAACAAAAAATGAAATTGAGATTTTGAAGAAAGGAGTGGAAGCTAAGATGTATGGTTTTAAGAGGGGCATGGAAGCTAATATGGATGGTTTGAATAATGGCATGAAATACATGGAAGAAAAAATCAAATAAAAAAGGGAAGACATGAAGAATGATCTAAAAGGAGACATGGAAGGTTTGACAAAGTTGATACAAGAAATTATTCCTAATGGCGAAAATATAGTAGAGGAAACTCATGATGAGAAAAATATAAATGTTAGTCATGATTTCATAAACTCTAATTTTGGATTGAATGCCCACCATATTCCAAATATCAATATGAGGAAGTTTTATGGCAAGGATCTCGTAACATGGATACTACAGATGGAGCAATATTTTGATCTCAATAATGTGAAAAACATACAAATGGTATGCATTTCATATTTATATTTAGAACAAAATACATTTGTATGGTATCGATGGCTTTGCTCCCATAAAAAAATTGTCACTTGGTCAATTTTTACAGAGGAAATGATAGCACATTATGAGGATACAAAGAGAAACACCTTCTTTAGCCAATTGATAAATCTCAGGCAAAAGCGTTCATTGGTGGAGCACATTGAGGACTTCCAAAAATTGAATATAAGGGTAGTTGATATTCCAGGGGAACATAGGATTGATGTCTTCATAGGGACTTTAAAGGATAACATCCAACATGAGGTTCACCTTTAGGAATGTGATTCATTGGAGAAGGCATCCAGGGTGGCAAGAAAAATTGAATGTAAAATTATGGCGACAACGAAGCCTACCACTCACATCTATAAAGATGGAAGTGTTGCTACTCCTAGACTTCCACAACCTACATGTTTGAAACCACAAAAATTGGAAGAAAAAATAGCAAAAGGGCTTTGCTACTGTTGTGATAGAAAATACACTAAAGGTCATAAGTGTGCTGAAAAGAAATTATTTTACATAGATTGTGAAGAGGAGGAAGAAAATGAACATTAAACTTCAAAAGAAGATGATATACACCAGGAACCAACCCTAGAGAAAGAAGAAATGAGTCCGACCATTTCTTGTAATGCATTGGCAGGAATTACCACTACTCAAACTCTCAAGATAGAAGGACATTTCAAGAAGAAAAAGGTAATAGTGTTGATTGATTCGGGTAGTACCCATAATTTCATTCATTGTAAGGTAGCAAAGGAATTGAACAGCTTCCTATACCCAGCAACAGAATGTCAAGTGATGGTTGCAAATGGAGGAACTATAAATTTCTCTGGAAAATGACATAATATCAAGTTAACCATGGAGGTGCCAATGCTTTCCATTCCAATGGGAGGTGTTGATGTTGTACTAGGAGTACAATGGCTATAATCTTTGGGGACGATAGCTTTTAATTTTCAAGAAATTTTCTTGAATTTTTTTTCGGAAGGACAGGAAGTTGAATTACGGGGTATCGCATGGAAGTCGGGAAAGATAATAAGCTCTAATGTCATGAAAAATCTTATGGAGAAAGAACAACGAGGCGTAATTGCACAATTATGCTCATTAGAAGTTCCAACATCAAAATCATATATTTCTCCAGATCTCCAAAAAGTCTTGGACAATCATTCCAAGGTGTTTGAAACTCCCAAAGGACTCCCACCTATTCGTGATCATGATCATTCTATTAATTTGATTCTAGGAAGTGTTCCTCCAAACATCAAGCCTTAAATATATATTTATGTCCAAAAGAGAGAAATTGAACGTATGATTTCAGAAATGTTAGAGGCTGGTATAATTCAACCTAGTCAAAGTTCTTTCTTTGCTCCAGTAGTATTGGTGCACAAGAAGGATGGCTCATGGCGCATGTGTCCATATTATAGGGAGCCCAATAAGCTAACTATTAAAGATAAATTTCCCATTCCTATGATTGACGAACTATTGGATAAATTACATGGAGAAATTTATTTTACCAAGTTGGATCTTCATTCAGGATATCATCAAATTAGAATGAAGACTGAAGATATTCTGAAAACAACATTTCGAACTCATGAGGGTCATTATGAATTTTTGGCCATGCCTTTTGGCCTTACCAATGCACCTTCTACATTTCAAGGGTTGATGAATTTCATTTTCAAACCCTTCCCTAGAAAATTAGTGTTATTATTTTACGATGATATACTAATCTACAACAGGTCTTGGAAGGATCATGTTCAACATGTTGACAGGGTGCTCAAACTATTGGAGGAGAAAACTTATATGCAAAAACCTCAAAATGTTTCTTTGGAGTACAAGAGGTGGAATATCTGGGTCATATTGTATCTCATGAGGGTGTTAAGGTAGACCCTAACAAAATTAAAGCCATTAAGGAATGGAAATTCTCCACAACCATAAATCATTTGTGAGGATTTCTCGGGTTAATAGGGTATTATCGAAAGTTATTTAAGAATTACGGGATAATAGCAGCACGTCTGACAACATTATTGAAGAAAGATGCATTTTCATGGACTCCTGAAGCAACTAAGGCCTTCGAACATCTTAAAGAGACAATGTGCCTAGCACCGGTCTTAGCTATGCCAGACTTCACAAAAAACTTTATTGTGGAATGTGATGCCTCAAGAATGGAATTGATGTTTTTTTAATGCAATAAGGAATACCCATTACTTTTGAAAGTCGTCCGATCAAAGGAAAGTATCTACAAAAAGATATTTATGAGAAGTAAATGTTGGCAATACTACATGCACTAAATAAATGGCAACCTTACCTAATGGGAAGACAATTCAAGGTAAAAAATGATCATGATATTCTTAAATAATTTTTGGAACAAAGACTATCTTCAGAAGACCAGCAAAAATGGGTCACAAATATGTTGGGTTATGACTTTGAAATTATCTACAAAAAAGGGAAGTTAAATGTTGTTGTAGATGCACTCTCAGGAAAGGATGAAGATGTGGAAGTGTTGCTTTGTGCCCTTTCTATTATCTAACCAAATTAAATAACCTATGTAAGGGATGAATGGAAGAATGATGAAGAAGTGTGGACACTCATTCAAAAGTTGCAGCAAGATCCTAGTGGATCTGATACATTTAGTTGGAAAAATGATTCCTTATGGTATGAATATCACTTATATCTTTGTAAGAATTCCCAACCAAAACAAAATATTCTATTGGAATTTCACACCTCTCCTTTAGGAGGACACTCAAGATTTTTAAAAACTTACCACAGGGTGAAGAAATATTTTTTTTGGGATGGCCTTAAATCTGATATTCAAAAGTTTGTGGCGGAATTTTTGGTTTGCCAGCAAAATAAAGTTGATACAATTAAGACCGTGGGTCTTCTACAACCTTTATCCATTCAAATTCAACCTTGGGAGGAGGTTTCAATGGATTTTATCACATGTTTAACTAATTCTGAAGGAAATAGTGTCATCATGGTGGTAGTTGATAGACTTACCAAGTATGCACACTTTTTTGCATTATCTCATCCATTTAAAGCAAGTACAGTTGCTACTACATTTATGGAAACAATTCAAAAGCTACATGGAAACCAAAAGATTATTGTAAGTGACAGAGATCCCATTTTTACTGGAAATTTCTGGATGGAATTATTTTCTTGTTTGGGTACTTAATTAGCTCATAGCTCATCTTATCATCTTCAATCCGATGGGAAAATTGAGATAGTGAAAAAATGTGTGGAATGATATCTTCATTTTTTTGTATCTGATAAACAAACAGAATGCGTAAAGTGGTTGCCTCTGGCTAAATGGTGGTATAACACTTCGTTCCATACTGTACCAAAAATGACCCCATTTATGGCACTTTATGGATATCACCCACCGTCCATCACATCATCTTTAAGAGAAAATTATAAGGTTCAAGCAGTGGAAGATCAGATTGAGGATCAACAACAAGTTCTCCAACTCTTAGAGGATAACCTAAATTTTGCACAAAATCGAATGAAACAACAGGTAGATCAACATCAAAGCGAGAGAATTTTTGATGTAGGAGGATGGGTATTTTTACGGTTACAACCATACATACAAATGTCCCTCAAGAAAGCTAAGAAGGATAATAAATTATTGCCAAAGTATTATGGTCCTTACAAGGTGTTGCAAAAGATTAGTACTATGGATTACAAATTGGAGCTTCCTGCTTCGTCTCGAGTGCACCCAGTTTTCCATGTTTCATGCTTAAAGAAGGTTATAGGTCAAAAAATTCCAGTGCAAACAATATTGCTAGAACTTGGTGAGAAAGGAAAAAACATATTGGAACCTGAAGCAGTCACAGAAACAAGAACTCAACAGCTACGAAATCTATCAAGTTCAGATTATCTCATCAAGTGGAATAAATCCCAATGAAGATTCGAAATGGGAGAATGATAATTTTATACAGAAGCATCCATATATAGCTACTCAAGCGTTGAGGACAATGCTCTTTTTAAGTAGACGGGCATGTTAGATCCCTATAGTACTAGTGTAGCCCCTTATTGTTGCCAGTGTAGCCCCCTTATAGTTATTGCTCTACCCATGTAGCCCCCATATTGTTATTATTGTGCCCCATAAAAAGCCACTATTATTATTGTTGTACCCTTACATTATTATTGTTAAGTCGGCTAAGATTATATTGTGACCCCATGGACTCCTATATATAGAAAGGAGTTTTTGTCATTTGTATCATCTAAGAATTTTTCATTTATGTAATGTAAAGGAGGTTGATCCCTCGAAGTGGTTGATTTATAAGGCGTTGATCTCTATTTTCTTATATTTTGGGAGTTGGTTTCATAACATCTAGGACTTCAAAATACCACCCAACCATAGACTAGGATGAACCAAATCTTTTTTTCAACTAGTCACCCCCATGCCATATTCCAAGCATTAATTTGGGATCTCATAGAATAAATCCATCAAAACCAAACAGGGATTCCAAAGGCCAAACCACCTCAACCCTCAACCTGTGATTTCGCCTCACAGTCGGACATCAATAACCATCGCCAAATCGGTCTCTACCTAGGTTTTCCAAGGCTCCAAAGCGTTTTTTCCGACCAAGGATCCAGGACTAGTAACTCAACCCATAGTTGTTGTTGGGCTCCATAACGTTTATCCAACCAAGGCTCTAGGACTAGTAACTCAACCCACCAAGGGCTCCAGAGAGTTTTTCCAACCAAGGATATAGGACTAGTAACTCAAACCAAGTTGTTTCAGGGCTCCGAAGTATTTTTCCAACCAAGGTTCTAGGAACTAATAACTCAACCCTCAACTAAAGGAACATGAGAATCAACCAGAAAACAAAATGAAATGAAACAACAACACCATGGCTATCTAGGAAATGGGAAGGCTAGGAAAAACCACTATCAATACAGGAAATCCTTCATGTCAATGACATATCATAACCAAGAAACCACATACATGTACCATGCATACCAAAACTAGCAAGGAAACCATACATTCCACTCAATACCTACAAATAAATTCAGTTGTATTCATTGATCCTGATGTCCTCTTACGCTTGCCTACTTTTCCATTGCCTTCTTTCTCCAAATCCTAAGTATGCCACACTCCTCCAAGAGTGCTCTAAGAAAACTCTAAGTGTCCAAGAGTACGAGAGAGAGAATAGAAGAGAGCTCCACCATAGAACTCACAAAAGGTTACCAACTGATCCTTAGAAACCTTTTTATCAATGAGGCCTCTATTTTCTTCATTTTCCATTACTTTCCTTAATTTTCCTCCTCACATGCAACTGTGACCTTTCACCTCCCTTTTCTCCTATTTCCCTTTATTTTCACAAATAAAATTCCAATAATTCCTCTTTTCCTTTCCAAATCCTTTTCCATTTCCTTTTCTAATTTCCTTTATCCATAATAAACCAAAGCGATACCCACTAGGATGTTTTTCCCACCATTCATCTTGGAATATGTGTCCCATGATCTTTGTATTATATATTTTTTACGTGAATTTTCAACCAAGGATATTACACTCGATCACCAACTTCATATGGGAGGCATTGTTCAATATCAGGGGCAGGTTCAACCTTATAACCTCAAGTCAAGAAACCTTATCCACATAGCCTAACAGAAGCCTTATCCATTTTCCACTTCGATCTATGGGTTGTGGGTGGGAGTTATCGGAGTCCCTCTAAGATGGTATTATCACCAAGAAGATGAGAATCCCTTAAGGCCTAGTCACCCCTGAGGTTTTTTTTCCCTGAGGCATTTTTTCTCGAGAGAAATGGGTCTTTCCAAGGGAATAGTGTTGAGGTAGTTCTCTTTGAGATCTCATAATCTCAGATCTCGAGGGGAACTCATGAAGTAACCCTCTCATGGATTGTCGATATGGTTTTCTCTAAGATATCATAATCT